>JAADWJ010000536.1:0-16441 GCA_023336165.1 Pythium monospermum
TGGCGATGTGATCCAGCTTGCTGCCGCAAGTCCATGAGTGCGGATGCCCAAAGCGCCACTCACTGCACATTTCAAGTCTGCAGGACAAGCCACTGGCCGTTCCAGTACACATTGAGATAAGAACGCTGTCAAAATGAGCTGCAAGACAGTTGATCCGGACCATGTCGTGCCGAAACAATGGGACGCCACGCAGATCGTTTCGCAAAAGTGCAAGACCGCAATCGTGACTGGTGCCAACACTGGTATCGGGTACGTCATCGCGCTTGAGCTTGCGCGCCATGGAGCTCACGTGGTGCTTGCATGCCGCACGGAGACCAAGGGTCTTGCAGCGGTCAAGAAAATCCAAGATGAGCTTGCCCAACAAACCGATGGTTCTTCAACGACTGGAAGAGTCGAATATCGAAACCTGGATGTGAGTAGCTTGGCGAGCGTCGAGACGTTCGCAACAGGATTCAAGGCAAGCTACACGACGCTGGATCTACTGGTCAACAACGCTGGCATCTTTGATGTCCCGTATGCAGTCACTGCAGATGGCTACGAGTCCCAGTTTGCGACCAACCACTTGGGCCATTTTGCATTGACTTGTCACCTCTTTGAACTGCTCAAGAAGTCGCCGTCTGCACGTGTCGTCAATACAAGCAGTATCGCTCACCGCGGTGCAAAAATGGATTTGAATGAAGTCATGTCGTCCGAAAACAAGTACAATTCACGGCTCGCGTACAAGAACACCAAGCTGTACAACTTGCTGTTCACGATGGAACTGCAGCGCCGCATGGAAGCGCAAGGGATTACGAACGTGGCGACCGTCGCGGCGCATCCAGGGCTCACGGACACTTCCATCTTTGATGCACTGAGAGCAAGGACCGGGTGGTTGATGAACCAGCTGTACAGCGTTACGCTCAAGCTGCCATTCTTCCAGACTGTTGAGTTTGGTGCGCTGCCGTCTCTGTACGCTGCTACTGCTCCAGATGTGGGAGGCGGCATGTACTTTGGTCCAGGTACACTGGCGTCCTGGAATTTTGGCCTCGTGGATTTGTCTGGTTGGTTTGGCTACCCAGTGTTGGAAAAGCCACGTAATAATAGCCTGTCGGAAGAACATGCTGCCAAGTTGTGGGAAGAAAGCGAACGGCTCGCCAAGCTCAAATTTACTGTCTGATTGATTGGCATGCAGCTGGAAGGAAGAAGAAGAGTCGGTGGAGCAATTGTTTTCGCATTTACCAGTGACAGTAATCCATTGTTTATTTTTTATTTTGCATTTTTGAGTTGTAGTTTGGATGTAGTAAATATAACGGTGGTGCGAAGAAAACTATTTCG
The DNA here is from genome assembly GCA_023336165.1 of Pythium monospermum. NCBI lineage: Eukaryota > Oomycota > Peronosporomycetes > Pythiales > Pythiaceae > Pythium > Pythium monospermum. The sequence goes on from JAADWJ010000536.1 coordinate 1,315, forward strand.
CGACTCTCCTTGCCGGAACGTGGAGAATTCTCAATTGATTCTTCCACAGGAGTGAAACATTCCTTGGCAGTTGCATCAACGATAACACCGATGCTTCAACTCGATACCACGGCCCATCCATCAGTGAGCGCCGAGACTCGTTGGGGCCAAATCATTTCTGATACATCGCCCACGACTGTATGTGTACTGTATATTTCTTGACGGCTTCGCCGGGAGCGCCATCGCCTGCGTGCAGATGAATGAATGAATGACGGCTGTGGTAGCTAAATGTCAACGCTGGTACGCAAGACATTTTAAGGTGAATTCTGTGAAATTGGGTGAATTGAATTCCAGAGAAATTGAAGTGGTGAGATGATCCACAAGTTGTGTGGACCACCCTATATGTGACAATTCCCACATCCATGCTGGAACAACGAGCTGGATCCTCCTTGGTGTGGCCATCGGCTGTTGCGCAAGTGGCACTTCCATGGCAAATGGTTCAAGGTTGTCGCAATTCATACAGTACACTAAGCGATGATGTCGTGAAGAGGTATTTTACCGCACGGTCCGAGAAGCGGTCATTCTGATCAGTATCCTGGCTGAGATCAACCACGACGAGTTCCTCCTGAGAACTCACGGCCGTGCAGTTTGGCCTGTCTTTTGGTGCGCGATCGGATTTCCCGCATGACTCATGCCGTGAGAGCCCGCACAGAAGCGCACATGCCCATTATCCTCAACTGAAACCATACAAGGACCACAAAAAAACTTGGAATATATACTCGAGCGCCGTCGGTCCTTGGACATCCAGTTGAACGCTCCACGCTTCCAAATTCTGGCACGTACAAGCTCCACCACGAACTCGATAACACTCACTACAGTACTGAACACCATGCGCGGCCCAACGAACGCTCCACCAGACCACGTCGTGCCGGAGAAATGGGACGCCACGCAGATCGTCTCGCAAAAGGGCAAGAACGCGATCGTGACTGGTGCCAACGCTGGTATCGGGTACGTCATCGCGCTTGAGCTTGCGTGCCACGGCGCCCACGTGGTGCTTGCGTGCCGCACGGAGACCAAGGGAGTTGCCGCGGTCAAGCAAATCCAAGAAGAACTCGCAATAGAAACCGATGGTTCTTCTACCACAGGAAGCGTCGAATACCGTCACCTGGATGTGAGTAGCTTGGCGAGTGTTGAGACGTTTGCGAATGAAATCAAGGCACAATTCACGACGCTGGATCTACTGGTCAACAACGCAGGCATCTTCAATGTCCCGTATGCAGTCACGGTCGACGGGTACGAGTCCCAGTTTGCGACCAACCACTTGGGCCATTTTGCATTGACTTGTCAACTCTTTGAGCTGCTCAAGAACTCGCCATCTGCTCGCATTATCCATACAAGCAGCGTGCTCCATCGTTTTGCGAAAATGGATCTGAATGGGATCATGCGATCGCAAGAAAACTGCGACTCGTTGCTCGCGTACATGGACACCAAGCTGTACAACTTGCTGTTCACGATGGAACTGCAACGCCGCCTGGAAGCGCAAGGCGTCACGAACGTGGTGGCGATCGCAGCACATCCAGGGCTCACCGATACTTCGATCTTTGAACCGTTGAAAGAACGGTCCAATTGGTTCATGCGCAATAGCATCAACTTGTGGATGAAGCTGCCACTTGTCCAGTCCGTTGAGTTCGGTGCGCTGCCCACACTGTACGCCGCGACAGCACCGAATGTCACAGGAGCCATGTTTTTCGGCCCGGGCAACTTGGCCTCATGGAAGATTGGTTTGCTGGATTTCTCCGGGTTGGCGGGTCATCCTTGTGTAGTGCAGCCAGAGAATGTGAGCATGTCGCAAGAGCACGCCGCCAAGCTATGGGACGAAAGTGAACGGCTCGCCAAGATCAAGTTCACCATCGGAGAAAATGGACGACTCGCGGAGGCTGCATAGTACAGGACTGTAGAAGTAGATCCAAGATGGCGGACAAATGGGTATCAAAGTGGTATTAATATCAAGAGCTCGATGTTTTCTTTGTGTTTCATTTCTCACTCGTTGCCAATTTTGATATGAATGACTGAAAAAACCATCAATATGTTTATCTGGCATGGTTTCGCGGCGGAGGACTGTACAAAATGCGAACGCTCCGCATGTGACAACGCGCGGCAAACTGGAAAATGATCGCCACCACGCCTCTATCCAGTTCTCGCATCGCTTGCACAGACCGTTGATCTTGGAGAGCACAGACAAACGCAATTTTGCTTCGCATCTTGAGTGGCTTGCGTTGAACGGCCGCGGGGGTCTTGTTAAACAACGCCAATTCTTGATATTTTTCTCTCTCTTTGCCATGAACGACACACGTGACCGCGCAACTGATTGAATAGATTACTTTGTTACTGCGCAACACGGGAACGAGAGCCACGGCCATCCGTGGGAACGCGCCTGGCTGACGGTTCTTAAACGACAAACTGTGCAAGTGGTTGGCGATCGCGTGGGAAGGATCTGCAAGCTTGGTGAAGAAATTCAACGAATGACTGGTGTCAATGAGACTCAGATCGTGCAACTGAAGTCGCCGAAACTGACGGCAGAGGCCACGTTCATAACAGTGCGCAAAGGTATCCAATGATTGCAACCGGCCACCGAATTCAAATGGAAACTCTTCCAGTTGGGGGCACGCTTGTAAGACACCGCAAACCCATCTATCGAGTGGCTGCTCACACGTGATACTTCTTAAATGCAGCTTTTTGATCCCACAACCAACTAGCTGCAGCAGTGTCAGCACGGCATCCATGGAGTCATCGTTCATGCCCGCTAACGTCACATCGACAATCGATCGGGTTGTAGTATAATGGTGACTCAACGTTGTTTCCGCAGTCTCGCTAAGGACCACAACGTCACCACTGTGGACCCATGCGTGGCCCCATCCTGGAAGCAACACACTCGTAAAATCGTCATCTGAGTCGGAGCCGTTCTCAGATTTCTCGGCAGGGATCACTTGCACTTTTTGCTGACGTACATGCACCACATTGTCTCCACGACTCCTGGTATTGCGACTGACTTTGCGCGGACAAACAACGTAAAATCGGGAAGCCACAATGTACTTCACACCACACAAACTTTCCCCTCCTTCCACGTTCAGTCTGGTCCACAAAGAACGTCACGCATGGCGACCGCATGGTCCGCTCGCATGTCGTCGACGTGGAGGTACAAGCGCTTCAATCGATGGGTCGCTTGCTTGCTGAATACACCACGTGCGATCCATTGCCACACGTGGATTTGATCCTCATGGTCCATGATGGCAACAGGAGTGACATTCTGATGATAAAGAGTCGCGACCGGCAAATTGGTGGACACCTTCTTGACGGACTGGCTTCCTTGGTGGCCGCGAGTAAATCGCGGCCACCGATTGCCGAGAAAATGACGCCGGGATTTCAATTTGCTTGGCGCGTCCGAGGCGAGTAGTACACAATGGAGCTTGGGTGTCGTCGACACCACTTGGCGTTTCCATCAAAAGTTGTAATCCTGGGCAAAATAGTTGCGCTCGTTCCGCTGTGACATCTGCACCAAAGAAAGACAGCGTTGCCACGTTGACTCCGTAGGTTACGATCTGTGACATGTGCAAGAGCGCCGTTGCAGTCATAGAGTTGGCCATCCTGAGGCCGACGTCGGTGATCGAAAAGATCGGTTTCCATGGGGTCGTCTGATGTTGCTGGATGGCGTTCATACCTGTTGACTGTGTGCTGCTATCTCGCGCGTGCTGCGCTGAAATCACCTCGAACAGTTGCCGTGCATTTGACTCATAATCTCCGAAATAATCCACAATCCGAACGGGAACGATGAGGTTGTCACGAGGCACCATCGTGACAGAAGCAACTGAAGCCTCCTCTGCCAGAGTATACTCGTCTTCCAGCAACCTGCGCACACGACGATAGTCACTTGACGGCGCGTGCTCTGTTCCACTCGCTACGACGCGCTCGCACCATTTCCCGATGGGGGACATCGTGGGCTCATCCTCCGTGGAAGTCGGGATGAAGGAGACGTCACATCCACACCGGAACGGACGATTTTTAAACCCATGTTCACCCCATGCTTGCACCATCGCCCACGCCCACGCGATGCGATCAATTCCCGCGAGCAAGGCTGACAGTTCCAGTGCTTCGAAAGCGCGCTTGTCGAGCGGACGGTACGTTTTGAACTCGAACCACGACAACTTTTCCATTGTCAACGCCCCTTTTTTGCCTTATCAACCATTTTGGGTGCTCTGCGGAGGTTCGTAGCACTGCCATCCAGGGGCGCACAGCCTCGTACAGATTGAGCGTTGCCGTCGCTTCGGTCGCCATGGTTTCCCTGTGCGCGTTGCTGGTTTCCCTTTGTTCGTTGAAAAAATCTGGCGGAAAATGAAGGAACATCAAGGACCGTTCCTTCATTTGATTGGCTTAAAATAGGAGCAATTCGACAAATCGTTGTGCCTCAACTCAGATATGATTCTGTACTAAGATGTATCGATTGCAAAATGTTCACACAGTTCAAATGCCCCATCATCATACCGTCGGTCTTGATGGTGGCCCCTTTGCTTCAATCACGATGCGCGTTGTCGAGGGAGCAGCCCAGTCAAAGATATCCGCCACAATTTCGTTTGGGATCTTTGTCTGCACGCGAACACTTCCGATACGATGCGCCAAGACACTGAGGAGCGCCAGTCGACAAGCGATACTCAGTGGGTGATCTTGAGCGACTCGGCCATGGAAACGCGAAATGCCATAGTTCAAATGGAATGCGCCACCTTGTTCACGGTCATTCGAGTGGGTATTCACATAGACAAGCTGGTTATTGGAGTCCAGCACTCGTTGCAGGATGACTGCTGTCGATGGGCGAAGCAAATGGCTCCACCCATAGCCAAAGCGGAGCTTACGAAGCGTCTTCCAACAAGAGTTTCTGTGGGTGTAGTCAGCTGGCTGAGAAACGACTCGAATGGCTCCAAAGGGATGCGAAGGTACTTGAGATCCAGAGACGTAATCTGGACGCCTTGTGTGTACAAATTGGTCACGACATCCATGGATTCCAAGCTCATTCCAATCAGTCGAAGGTGCTGCAGTTGTGGACAATGGTGGAGACTCGCTGTCAACGTTGCGTCATCAATACCGGCGGCGTGGAGGCTGAGAGAAGTCAACGAGCCGCCAACAAGCCGCATGAGTTCCGGCAGATCCGCCGTGCCGTCGATAGGACCGCTTGCATCCGTGAGGTTCAGCAAAAACGTCTTCAATTTTGTGCAGGGCTCACCGTCCGACGAAGAGCTGTTACGATAGCGCTGCTGGCACGGCGGCTCACAGAGATCCGTTGCCGTTTGTTCTGGAAATCAGACCGGTCGACTGTGCAGAATCCGTATCCAGGGATCAACGCATCGACTGTTCTCGACTCTGGATCTGTTTCGCAGAAGGCGGCAGCTTGCAAAGCCACTGGGGTCGTGATTACCATGGTGGCCGGTCGCTCGCAACAGTGTCGCATGGTGAGCATCGCACCTTTCATGATCGTCACTGGTCGACGGACAACCGTGATTTCGCTCATATCCTCACCAATGGTTCGAAACGCCGACATTCGCCACAGCTGCTCCAGTGGATCGTTTGCATGGATTTGCTGATCAAAAACAGTCAGCACGCCAGCAAAAAGGCGGAATCCGTCCATGTCAAGGGTCTCCACGGAGCCACGCCCATACCGGCCACACAATGCGATCCCTCGTTTCGATTCGTACAGCTTTCAGCCCGCGAGCCGCCACCAATGCAGAGCATAATGGCACCAAGGACCTTCCAAACGCATACGGCCTGGGGACCACTAGTTTGTCCACATTCACTGAGTGTTTCGCTTGTGGTTGCCCTGCTACACAACACACAAACGCAGCCCATACGACGCGCCATTTCTCGCCTGGTGCGTCGTCGTCCTGGGTGAACTCTGGAAGTGTCAACGTCTTGATACAGACACCGGTCTCCACGAGTTTTTGGATCTCTTTGATGACCGAGATGTGTTCACTAAACTCCCTGAAATCGGCTTCCACAAGTGATTCCAAATGCAACGCTGGTGGGCCAGCGTATCCTGCACTGCGCTGCTTGAACTAGGTTTTGTCTTCTGTGGTCTGCAACGCCGTGATCGTTTCCGTGAGATTACGAAGAATCAAGAGCTGCCTGCTGATTTCTTCAGCGTCAACGAAATTGCCCACATGGAAATTGATCGAAATGGGCTCCATCGTGTGGACATTGAAATCGTAGAGCTCCTTGGCGACTCGACAACTTGGCCAAGTCCGTCTTGAACTGGTCACTGTAGTTTTCCGAGCCAAAAAGATCCACGAGATACTCCCAACTGAACTCTTCCAGGAACATATCTTCGGAAGTTGAAAAGGAAGTTGCGCTGCAGTTTCTCATTCTGAAGATCCATGAACGGCTCTGGGTAAAAGCGTGTCACGGCTGTGAGCTCTCCGAGGAACTCGTCGTAATTGATCTCAGCCAGGATACTGATCAGTATGACCGCTTCTCGCACCGTGCGGTACCTCTCCACGTCATCATCGCATAGCGTATCCTGGACGGTGTTTCCGGATCCATTTTCATGGCTCACTTGAATGAACCAATCACTTGGGGAGCGGCCAATTGCATGGTCGTTGGTGTCCGCACGGAAGGGATCATACGTGCGCATACGGATCGCGAGAAGCTTGAACCATTTGTCAAGGAAGCGCCACTTGCGCGACAGACGATGACCGCACGGAGGGGGATCCAATTCGTTGTTCCATGGCGCATTCGCGTAATACTGGCCGTCAGAATCGCCGTCGCTGTCGCTCATAGTCACGATGGCTGGTATTTTGAAGACAAAGTGTGGGAGTTTCAATTTTTTTGGCGGGGAACAAACTAATGTAGTGTGGGCCACACAACATTTCAAAGTATTACTACTCAAACTTCAACTTTGAGAGGAGTCGTTCGACGTCGCTGTCAAAGTCGCTTTGGCGCCTAAAGGCACACAACAAAAAATGAGCCAAGACCAAGATGCGATCGACTGGGAGTTTCTGCGTCCGTGGTTTGACGTTCTGTGTGATCAAGTGGTCGCGTATCATGGCGTAGACAAGCACACCGATAGTGTGCGTATTGGGCGCGACCCGATGGACGATTTCTGGCTCCAAGTCGCGCTAGACCGTGGTTATTTGCTTCCCGACCATGTCGATGGCGAGCGCGGTGGATTGAGCGTGCTGCGAGAAGCTGTGATCTTGACCAGCCACGTCGCGACGCTTGACTACGACCATTGGTTCAACTGGATGGACGAGATCGTCTCTTTTATGCTGCCGGACGATTTCATCCCCGCAGTGGCCAAGCTACCAAACAAGTATGCGTTCGTTTTCCTCAGCAACGAACACGACGCTGAGTTTCTCAAATGGGATGACTCGCTCGAGTTTCTACTGGGGACAACACAGTACAGTGACCATTTCTTACGGGATCTGGAACGCGTGAAGGACTTGTACGCGAGGCGCCAAGGAATTTCTTGGAGCCTAGTCGAGCCCGTGCCGCTTTTGCTTCGGTATCAAGCACAGCGAGATCATGAAAGAGGCATGTTGAACGACATCGCGACAGCGGTGGAGTCCATGCAGCTTCTGGAAGAGAACACGGCAGAGCAAAGTGCCCACGGACTGGGAAGTATCTTCAAGACCAGGGCACTGGAGCTCGACGTGTATGGCGGAACCATGGAATCCGAAATACTGCGTGAATTGAAGAGCCTTTTCCAGCTTGGTGTCCCCATCAAGTATGTACGACTGCCAAGGCTGGCGGAATATGATCATAATTCTGCGGATGACAGCGTCCCGGCCATCTCGGACATCGCGTGCTTCATGCGCTCACTATTGGGGGTGACACCCGATAGCCAAGGACGATTCGCCCAGGTGGAACACATCGTGATGCCCATGGATTACGCGCCGACACAAATTTTTGCTCCGTTTTGCTCGGCTCTTGTGAGTGCACAAAGTGTGCGAGTTCTGGAACTGACGGAAGAGAGCGAATACTGCTACAATCCCTTCGGCGGGGGCAAACTGCGCGCGCATGCATGGAGATGGCTCGCGTTTGCTTTGTTCAGCGCGGCGTCCACATGCTCGGTCGAGACGCTAGTGCTCGACGGTGAAGATTTGCAGATGGCTGACGTCGCCGTGATCCGAGCCATGGCGCATCACCCAGACCCATTGGGCTGGCTCTGTGAGGTTAGTGACACGGTGCCTTACCCAATTCGCCGTACGACTCCGCGGGAGTCATTCGTGGGTTGCAGCCGAGCCACCGTGGAGTTGGAGCCGTTCCTATTCATGGATGTCCAAGACGGGCTCCACTCCAACCACTACATGGATCTGGACCGCCCACAACCAACGTTTGTCGGAACCGCCATCGCCAGTAGCGATGCTGGAGCTCCGCGTGGTGGTGATTCGCGTCATGTGCCAGTGTTTGTCCCAGGGCTTGGATTCTGCCATATCAAACAAGCCGACGCAGCCACCAAGCTCACGCGAGTCGACAATCCGGATCCACAACAAACATCAGCACCGTCGTTGAAGACGCTTGTGTTCCGCAAAGTATTTGATTCACGGCGATCAGTGCAAGTACTGCCTGACTTTCTTCAAATCGTCGGTTCCCGCCTGCGCGGTCTCCGTGTCGCAATGCCTTGTATGGACGAAGCTTTTCTAGAGCGCATCTTTGTGTTGTGCCCTCAGCTCGAGAGCTTTGCCATCCACGGCGGCTTGGTCACATCCATGCGAGTGTTCATTGATCCCTACGAGACTCACCGTCTCAAATTGTCGTCACTCCGCCTCAGTGCATTGTCTGTGCCAGAGACGGCGGTCCAGGACTTCCTACGTTTACTGTTGGCTCACAACAGCGTCGAGATGACGTTGACTCGGTTCGAGTTCGGCAAAAATTGGCCACATGAATTGTCGATGGAAACAGTCGCGATCGTGGAAGAGATTCTCCACCAAAACAAAATGCTGACGCATCTTTCTTTGTTTGTTTCGTCCAAACAAACCGCACACATTCGTTTACTGTGTAAAGCCCACCACGGAAAAGTCGTGGAAGGACTTTCACATGTGGAAAGCTGCCGTTGGATGGCGTCTCTTGGTGGTCTCCACTGCCTCGCCGTTGCAAATCCAAGGCTTGAGTTGAATGACAACCTGAGACGAATCATTCTTGAATTTGGCGCGCAGGATACGTTAAGGCGATCGATCAAGTGGAGTGGCACGCTTCTCGGCTAACCCTACTGTATTAACATTGTTGACCAAAAGCCTGCAATACTATTGGAGAACCATATTAATAAAGGAATAGATACAATTGACATGTTGCACAAATGAAATCTGTTTGGTTTTTCTTCTGATTTTTTTTTTTTTGCACGTACGGTCCCAAAACACTGGGAGAATTACCACCGGAATCAAGCGCCAACAACACCCTTCGATACGATTTGCACGACCACTTTGCCCACTGCATGGCGAGATTGGACTCGGTTGAAGCCATCCACTACTCTGTCCAGCGTCACCACGGAATCCACGACGGTCTTGATCTTGTCCGCTTCAATCCACTGTCCAATTTTGGCGAGTTCTTTTCCGGATGATTTCGTGAGAATGAATGTTTGGGTGGCGCCAATCGGGGACTCGATTGGCTCAGGGATGCGTAGCAGCGATACGTAACGACCCGTGTTCTTCTTGAGCACGACCTGTGCACTCGTGTTCCATGATCCTGGCTCCATCCCACAGTCGTAGATCAAATCGATCGAGTGCGGCTCGATGACATCCACCCATTTCTGTGTACGGTAGTCAATGATCTCATCCGCTCCAAGGGACTTGACGAACGCAGCGTTCTTTGCACTCGCAGTGGCGATCACTTGGGCACCAGCCAGCTTCGCGAACTGCACGCCAAAGATCCCTGTTGAGCTGCTGCCTCCGAGGATCAACACGCGCTGACCGGCCACCAAGGAGCCATGGTCGAAGAGCGCTTGGTAGCTGGTCAAGCCCACAAGTGGCACACTAGCGGCTTCATTGAAAGTCAAATTCTGTGGCTTCATTGCGATACATTTGACGTTGATGTCCACATACTCGGCGATCGTGCCAAAGCTTGGGACCTCGGTGATCGAGTACACGTGGTCGCCGACTTTGAAATCGGTCACGTCCGCTCCGACGCCAGCAACGACACCCGCTGCATCAAATCCAATCTTGTATGGATGCTCGACACTTGGCGAGCCACCCGTGACATGGGGAGCATACCCTCGAGTGATAACGTAGTCCGCGGGGTTGATCGACGCACTGTGGACTTGGATACGAACAGAAGTCGGCGCGAGTGCTGCTTCCATGGGGACGTCAGCGATCTTGAGCACTTGGTCACAAGGACCGTACATTTCGTACACAGCAGCCTTGTAGGTAGCTGGAAAGGTTGACATCCTGGCGTTGAAATGGCGAATGAGCAATGTGAAAATCCAGGTCATCCCGATGCATCGTTCATTGTTGATCGTGTGGGTCTGGGTTGCTTGGGCGAGTGTAGGGTTCCTTGATTGGCTACACCAGCTATCCAATCACAGACAATTCGCTTTTCATTGGCAACCAATCAAAGCGTCAGATGCATCTCATCACGCGAGGAGTGTTTGTCGATGTTCAGGGGAAAGTGCAGCAACGATGGCTACAGGATTTGGATCCCATCAACCATTCCGTTGTTTTTGACCACGTCTCACGCAGTCATCGCACCCAAAAGCTAACCCCATCTTCCCTCTTTTTTCTGGGTTGAACCGACTTTACTGTTCCGGTCTGTACAAAAAAAAAGATTGTGCTCGTGGAGTCTGGGCTCTGGGTTAAAAACTTCACCTAAACTACTTGTGGCGAAATGACGTGTCATTCTTCAGGATTTGGCTGCAGTTCAACGATCGCAATAGTTTCAACACGTTCGTGAGCATGTCAAAGCCGTGTCCGCCAATCGGAGGACGAAGAGTGACTCATTCTTGAGACCCGACCCAAGGGATGAGTCCCCCATCATGAGCGTTCGTCAAAGCAGCAAGAAGATCGCTCACGCTTGGATCTTTCTCTCTCCTCATTCATTGCCCAATTTGTTTCCATTTGCACAAGCGTTTCCTCATCCACACACCCCACCACAAGCAAGATGTCGACTGTCCCAGCTACTTACAAGGCTGCGGTGTACGAGAAATACGGCCCCAGTGAAGACGTTCTCAAGATTGTGCAAGTCCCCACGGGTGTATTAACACCAAAGTGTGTGCGTATCCAAGTCCACAGCGCATCGATCAACCCGGTGGACTACCTCATCGTGGAAAAGTACGGCCCATACCTCACCGGTGGCTCGCCCAGTACTGACAAGCCGTACAAGTTTGGCTTTGACGTCGCCGGTGTCGTAGCTGAAGTTGGCGCTGAAGTGACCGACTTCAATGTCGGTGACGAAGTGTATTCACGTGCCGAGATTCCTCAGTACGGTACGGTTGCCGAGTACGTTGACGTGCTCGCCGAGTTTGTCGCTGCCAAGCCAACCAACATGACCTTTGAGGAAGCTGCCAGTGTGCCGCTTGTCGGGTTGACCAGCTACCAAGCGCTCTTCGACCATGGCTCGCTTCAGGCCGGGCAGCGTGTGTTGATCCTTGGAGGCAGCAGTTCTACTGGTTCTTTCGCTGTGCAATTTGCCAAAGCTGCAGGTGCCCACGTGATCACCACGACCAGCGCCAAGAATGCTGCGCTGGTCAAGTCGCTGGGAGCGGATGAGACCGTCGACTACCATACGCAGAAGTGGGTCGATGTGATCGAACCGCACTCCATTGACTTGATCTATGACTGCGGCATGGAGCCAAAGTCATGGAACACCAGCGCGCAGGTCGTGCTCAAGCAAAATATTGGCAAGTACATCTCCTTGTTGGATATTCCTGAGGCGATCATCTCGCCGATCGGCGCGACGCAAAAGTATATCCTTTGCCACTCCTCCGGTGCGGACCTTGTCAAGATTCGAGCGCTCATTGAAGCTGGCAAGGTCAAGGCAGTGGTCGACTCGGTCGTGCCGTTTGAGAAAGTTGTGGATGGTATCGTGCGCGTCAAATCTCGCCGTGCAGTCGGCAAGGTCGTCGTGAAGGTGTTGTAGTTCCACCACAGCTCCGTGTACATTCTCGACAGTGAGCTTACTATACACATCTAGATATGCTAATCTCATGGTCATTACAGTCTGTGTCTTGTTTCCATCATCGTCCACAATAAGGGTCACGAACCTTGGTGCAACGCTGAGCCATGTGATGTTTACATGGCGGATGAGACATTGTCCGCATTCATGCACTGTCAGCACAAATTGTGAAATTTCCCGGTACCGGTAATTTGTACTGCGATGCGGTAAAACGGGCCATAAAAGCACGGTTTCGTGAATGTTTTCCTAAATCGTCGTCGGATGATGTAGTCGTCAATTGGCTACAAATCAACCATCTGTCCAAGATGATGAGGTAATCTCCAATGGGTGTCTCGCTTTTTGAAAAGATCCATTCGCTTGGAGAGACCCAACCAAGAAAAATGAATGAACCGACGGTTTGTTTGGAATCGTTCATTCCCCAATCTTCTTCGCAGCAAACAAGCCTTGAACTCCCCCTCCCCCCTTCCCTCCCTCCCTCCTGTCACAAAGATGTCGACTGTTCCAGCTACCTACAAGGCCGCCGTGTACGAGAAGTACGGCCCATGTGATGAAGTCATCAAGATCGCGCAAGTGCCAACGGGTGTGCTTGCCGCGGCCTCCGTGCGCATCCAAGTGCACAGCGCATCGATCAACCCGATCGATTACCTTGTCGTGGAAATGTACGGCCCATACCTCACCGGCGGCTCGCCAAGCGCCGAGAAGCCATACAAATTTGGCTTTGATGCCGCTGGTGTCGTCGTGGAAGTCGGTGCCGAGGTGACCGAGTTCAAGGTCGGTGATGAAGTGTACTCGCGTGCCGAGATTCCAAACTTTGGCACGATCGCCGAGTACGTGGACATTGAAGCCAAGTTTGTCGCGGCCAAGCCAAAGAACATGACCTACGAGGAAGCCGCGAGTGTGCCGCTTGTTGGTTTGACCAGCTACCAGAGCTTGTTTGAGCATGCGTCGTTGACGGCAGGCCAGCGCGTGCTGATCCTTGGTGGCAGCAGCTCCACTGGTATCTTTGGTGTCCAATTCGCCAAGGCCGTTGGTGCGTACGTGATCGCCACGACTAGTGCCAAGAACTCGGCGTTTGTCAAGTCGATTGGCGCTGATGAAACCATCGACTACCACACCCAAAAGTGGGTCGATGTCATTGAAGCGCACTCGATTGATTTGATCTACGATTGCGGTATGGAGCCAGCGTCGTGGAACACGAGCGCGCAGGTCGTGCTCAAGAAGAACACGGGCCGCTACATCTCGTTGTTGGATATCCCAACGCCAATCGAGTCCCCGATCGGTGCCACCCAAAAATACATTTTCTGCAAGTCGTCGGGTGCGGATCTTGTCAAGATCGGGGAGCTCATTGAAGCCGGCAAGGTCAAGGCCGTCGTGGACTCGGTCGTGCCATTTGAGAAGGTCATCGATGCAGTGAACCGCGTCAAGTCCCGCCGTGCGGTCGGCAAGGTCGTCGTCAAGGTGTTGTAGATTTCAATTAGTTTTGCAAAACGAGATCTAAACATTTAAGTACTACTACTTCGTAAAACACTCATTTATAATTGAAAAAATGATATGCACCATCAAACACCTCAAGCAACTTGCTGCAGCACTAAATACTGTATCCCTCTCCCTCACTCACGGGCAGGCATAGTGCGCGGCATCCATGTACGAAAACGTGAACCACAGGCCATCCAACTCGACATGGGTCTTCTCTTTCACCGAGAAGCTGCGGATCGCCAGATGCGACGGAAAGTTGTGGCCAGGTCGAACTTGGGTGCGGAAGCGGCCGTCGTGGTCATCAGGTGGCGTGATGATCACCAACCGGTCTTCAAAACGATCCACGACTTCGCCATGGCCATCAGCCACTGTAGCTGCACCTGCAACTGCACTTGTACTGTTGGATGAGGATGACTCGCGTGAAAACACGCGCACACGGAAGCCCGTCGCGCGATCCAGCGTCACGTTGTACAGCGCATGGGCGACACGCCGTGGACGGCGATCCCTGGTCACCCACTCGCCATTGACCAAGTGGAACTTGGCCGACACGTCCGTGTTTCGCTTGCCACCTTTTGTTCGCAAAAACACCGTCAACACTTTCTGGAATTTGGTTTCGTCGGTGAATTGTTTCTCGAGTCTTTCCACCAGTTTGGCGACCGCAGGTGACTCGCGATTGCAACCATTTGCCCAGCGTGTATTCACTTGTGTGTACAGCCGCAACGCTTGCAGTTGGTTGGGCGTAAGGGGGACAGCATCTCTGCGACCACGACTGTTCTGTGGGAGCGCAAAGCAACTGAGACCAAGGGAAGATTTGATCTTGATACGAGATCCATACGGAGTCTTGGACAGCTCATCCACGTCCCGTACCGTACGCTCAACAAACGCATCGGTAAACGCCACGACCCAGCCCGAGTCCGCCAAGCCATCATTCTCCTCGCTTGCCTCTTGGTGTTGGTCTCCTGGCTGCTTCACTTGCATCAAGCGATAGATAAACTCCTCCACATTAGGGTCAGCAAGTCGCTCGTTCTCAGCACGACATTCAAACTGCCACAGGCCGTGATTGGCTGGCACAGCAACGGCGAGTTGATGGATCGAGACGCTGCCTCCTGGACTCGCGCTTGGAGTTGGATGGTCGCTGGCTCTTGATGACGCGCTGCGATTCGGAGGCTTGCGAGTCCGAGTGACCCGCAGTCGATCAAAAAACCTTGCAAATCTTCGATAGCCCCGTCGACACAATCACGCGACCCTGTGAGAACTGCTTCATTTTGGTCGTTATCGACAAACCAACGGATGCCATGAGCGCGAGAGAGCTCCTTGTGGTTGCTTCCACCCTTGCCGATCAAAGCGCCGGCTTTCACACCGTTTGGTAGCTTCACGCGCGCTGTGACGTCTCGCGGCATCTTGTCGAGTTGTGCTGTCGGTTCACAAATGAGCCACAACGGTTGATGAGAGGAGCATCGGATGTTTGTTCAACCTGGGACGAGACGCTTTGCCAGGTGATGATGGAGAACAAAAGCTTGATGTTGAA
>JAADWJ010000537.1:0-16432 GCA_023336165.1 Pythium monospermum
GGACAAGCTGCAGCCACCAGTGTGAACAAGTCATTCACACTCACCCACCCACCCCCTCTCTCATCAGTTCTAAAGTCCCTTTTGTCGTCACAAGTTGCAAATCTTATTTAGTAGTGTAGTAGTATTTAATATTTGCTGTAGCGTGCTTTCCCAGTAGGAATTGCTGGATCTCTCCAGGTGTTCTTCAACACCATTAAAATCATTTTCTTTTCCGCTCCACATCAGCTCCAGAGTCTTGAGTTTTTGTGTTCTGTTTTCCACTCGGGACAAAGGTTTAATGGACACAGCGAAATGGGTGGCTTATCTAGCTTGTAGCAAATTGAAAAAGGGAAGGAAAATGCAACACCAACAGCGGGTAAGCTCAAGGTTTTCTAGCTATCGTGCGGCCTTTCCAGAAGGGAAAACGGTGCCACATGGTTTGTTTTTCCTTTCTGCTTTAGTAAAACTCACCATAGTGGATCGCAACTTATTGGCGCCAGGTTGTCGCTTTGGTTTGGTATCACAGAAACGGCAACCTGGCGGCGAAAAACCGCAGTACGTCGAAGTATGTTGTAAAGATGACTATCATGTCTATATATTTGAATTTAAACACCAATTTTGGGTAATGATCCTTAGTAGTCGGAAGTGTAAACATACTCGGATTTTTTCTTTGGGACAAGCTGTTGGTCTTCCAGCCAGGCGACGATGTGGTGGTAGCCAGCGTCACGCGCACGGGAAGCTGCATTTGCGGCGTGGAACTCGTGTGGGTACTTTTCGTAAAGCCATTGCACGATGGGCAAATGGCCCTCCATAGCTGCCGAAGTCGCGGCACTGCTTGGACAGCCTTCTGTGCGATGTTGATGGAGAAACTCCAGCGCGCCCATGTTGCCACGATAGGCGGCTTGGTCCATCACGGCCGTCGTCCAGCCTTCGAAGTGATGGAAATGGAGCCATTTCAGTGCACTGAGTGTTGCAAACCGCATCGCAGCTGGCGTGCAGCCTACTTGGCGATGCTCGTGGAGCCATATCATCATCTCCAAATCGCCGTTCCTGGCAGCGGCGTCCATCGCTTTCGTCGTACAACCTTCGGTGCGATGGTCATGGAGCCATTGGACGACTTCCAAATGGCCGTTCGCTGCAGCAGCGTCCATCGCATGGACTGTACAGCCTTCTGTTCGATGGCGATGCAGCCACTGGACGATCTCCAAGTGGCCATACTTGGCCGCACATACCATTGCACGAACGGTGCAGCCTTCTTGGCGATTCTTGTGGAGCCACTGGACAACGTCAAAATGGCCGTTCGCTGCAGCAGAGTCCATCGCATCGACTGTACAGCCGTCTTGGCGGTTGACGTGAAGCCACTGAACGACAGCGAGGTGGCCATGTCGTGCGGCGTAATCCATAGCAACCACGCTCCACTCTGCCGACCCAACTTCTTGGTGGATCCACTGGAGGATATGGAGATGTCCATAGCATGCTGCCCGCCACGCATTGAGTCGAAATTGTTGGGTTTTACAAAGCCACTGAACCACTTCCAATTGCCCGTACTCCAAGGCATTTACAATAGTTTGGCTTGCGTCTTTCATGGCGTATCGGTTCGTTTCCAGCAGATCGACCCGCCCGGCCGTGGCGGCGTCATGGGCCCACTTCCCCAGAGCCTCAAACTTCTCTACCGGGAGAATGCCGCTCAAACGCAAAACTTCGAGGATTTCATCGTAGCCGCCAATGACCGCGTTGTGCACGGCTTCACGGGTGAATCCTTCGGATCGGTTTGCGAGAAGATATTGCACCACTGATAAGTGGCCATGCGCGGCCGCATTGTCAATGGCGCTCTTGCTGAAGCTGTACGGGATGCTGTTTGTATGCAGCCATTGTACCATCGCCAGATTGCCACTTGAAGCCGCCACGTCGCCTCCCGTTTTATCCGACTCGCATGGCGTGTAGACATTTTCGAGAAGCCACTTGACGACATGGAAATGCTCATGTCGAATTGCTTCAATGAATGCGGGGCGAAGGCAGCAGCTCAGTCCTTCAATGGATGGTAATGCGGTCTTGGGGTCGCAGTCAGGTATGCACAAGTCGTCGATGCGATGCGCCAACAGCCATTGGAGCATCGCGAGATCTCCTGTCGCCGCCGCGACGGGCAACAAACGCACAGGGAGCCGTCGTGGATGGAGCGCGTGGATGCGCTGAACCATCGCCATGTGGCCGTGCTCCACAGCCGCCTTGATAGATTTGCTCAGAGTGTACTCGGCAAGCGGGTCCTCGTCGATCCACGGAGAGTTAGTTGCCGAGGCAAACTGTCCAAGCGTTCGTTTGTACACATGGTCGAACCAACGCACGTTGCCACTTGCCGCCACTTTGGGGAGCAACGACAACACGGGGACATCGAGGAACTCGTCTAGTAGCTGGATGACGTGGTCTAGCACCAGCAGGGCCGGTGCGCTGGCGCGGACGACGCATACGATCGCCGTGAACACGCTCGGTGTGACCTCGCTGCTTGTCATTTTGGATGGTGACGTGGAAGAATGCGGGAATACTTTCGATGGCCACTTTGATTGGTCAAATATTGGTCGTATATTTCACATTGGCAATTCCGATTCAGGGCATGTTTTGGAGTGGGTCACACTATTTAGTTCACCTTTGTGTGGGCCAATTCGAAAAGGAAAGGAAACATGAGTGAGCCGCATGCACCACCAACCGGGACCACGATCGGCAAGTACATTGCTCGCTTCCGCCAGGAGAAGCCACGTCCGCGCGAACAGCGTTCGGATGTACACGAGCAAGACTTTTGGTGGGTCCAATCACGAGATGATCCGAGTCAAAGTGGACGCAACACCAGCAGCCGTGGCGCAGCATCCGACCACGACCCACATGATCTGAGAGCATCACAGCAGTCGCAGGAGCGGTCGCTGGACTGGGAAGTCGAACTTCTCAGCGAACTATCAGAGTCCAAGATAAACAGTCATCAATCACCACCATCATCCTCATCTGTGTCGTCGTCTTTATCCGGCAGCAGCATGCCCAGCCTGCTGGACTCGTCGAGTGGATCTTCACAGCAGCCCACACCAGCTACTTTGCCACAGCGATTCTCCAAATGGAAAGAAGATCGATTCAACGTACATTTTGCGCATCCACGTGTGTCTGTGGAGGAGCCACCCATACTGGATGACAGCTTTGTCATGGTGCCGTCTCACCCAGCAATGAGTAGTCCAGCACATGGACATGTTGGTACGCGCGGCGACGTGGAGGAAGAAGAAGAAGAAGGAGCTTTGCTTGGGGATCCAGAGATCGTGATCCAGCGGATCCGAAGACGGCTTGGATTTCAACCGCAGTTACATGGACTGTCGTATGGGCCGCCGCCGCTATCCATGCGAGAGTCAACATCAATGTCGACGTCGTCCTCTTTGTCGCAGCCGATGTACTCGCCTTTCCGCGACGAGCAACTGCAAATGGAGGAATTATACTCGCCCATGGACGCGGTGCAAGCGGGGAGCTCCTCCCATGGATCGACACGCTTTACGCCGTTGTCGACATCGCTGGAGTTTTCGTCGTCTATGGAAAACGATGGCGGCGTGGGGTTTCTATCAGCGAGCGGTGATCACGAAGAACCAGTATTTCAAGAGGTTGACATCCCAGTGGATCCATTCAGTGCCTCCACTACAGAACCAGATGTTCTTGTACTCGCAAATGAAGAGCATGGCATTGGTGGTGATGGTGGTGGGAGTATCGCTAGAGTGGAGCTGATCACGGGTGATGAAACGAAGGAGCAGCTCCTTTCAGACGAAGACTTGCACCTTCAACCACAAGACAACCGTGAAGACCATGAAGACGATACGTCTGTGGCTGCTCCGTCTCAAGAGAGACTGAGCGCAACAGAGACACGTGGGAGCGAAAGTGGAGAGTGCGACAATTATGCGAGTGGGGGAGAAACTGATCATGATCTGATCCGCAGTACTGGCGACGTTGCTTTCAATGGTGGCATCGCGACGATGGAGTTGAGCAGCGATCCAGTCGAGGAGGTCCAGGTCCAAGACGGTTGTGGCCACGGTGTCGCGTATCGTGAACCGGCTGCACAAGCTAGTGACCACAAGGAAGAGAAGAAGAAAGAGCAAGAGAAGCCACGCTTGCCGCCGCTGTCGCCTGCTCGCAGCCCCGCGTTCAGCCCAATGTTCCGCACTCGTCGTTCCTCATCGTCGTCGCTTCCAAGCGACCTGGGCGACGATTCTGAACAGTCTGGGATCACAACGGAGACAGCCAAGACATTGGACAGTCTCTTGAGCTTTGTGGTTCAATCGTGGGGGGAGAACTCTGCAGAAGCAGAGCATACGCAGCCCCCACAACTCACCACAAAGTCTTTCGAGCCATTAGATCTATCATTTCAAGAAGAAGAAATTGAAGAAGACGAAGAAGAAGAAAAGAGAGGCGAGGACAAGTTCGATGAACTGTGTGCTGGTCCTACCACCAGTCCCAATAGTTTCATCCACGAAGACGCGAGCGAGAATGGAGAAAGTGAAGAAATCTTTGGCGCCAACGATGATCCCATTGTGGAAATGCTCAGGCACCGCATCGCCTGTTTTGAGCAAGCGCTGCATTTACGAATACAAATGGACCAGCAACAAGAAAATGCCACTGCACCATGAAAAACCAACTCGTAAGTATATATATTCGCTACAACGTCACTGGTTGTGGTTGCTCCACAAGAAGCCTCGCTTCTCATGGCTCGCCACCGGTTGAATTTCTTTATGGGTCGTGTGTTTCTTCACGGGCGGGGTCAGCAAATCCGAAAGCGACGGGAAATGGAAATCCTTTGGTTTGCCAGTCGTGGCATCCGTCGCCAGCAACGGTATGTCATTCGCACGAAGTGTATTGGCAAATATCGCGGCCACGGGGCCTTCGTACTCTTGGACACTCAGCATGGACGCCGGTGGCGGCTGCAGCGGCACAAGTTTGCCACTGGGAAGCGTTGCGTGGCGCACGATCCGCAACGGTTTGGACCGCACGGGACCATGCAAGATATCGCGCAACCGATCCAACTGGCTGCCTTGGCGGGTTGCCTTGGACGACATGGGCTGGCTGCAAATGTTGCCATGTGCCAAAAACTTGAGTTGCTTGCGGTCCACGACCAGTTTGCGGTCCCAGTCTTGCTGCTCTTTTTGCAGTGCGTCGTCCATTTCTTTGCGAAGCTTTTCGCCACACAGATGGACGCTCTTGAAATACTCTTGATTGACCGTACCGTCGCCATTTGTGCCGCCAAAAATGAGATCTTTCGATGGTAACGTGGTGAATTCTGACCGTGGATCGCTTCCGCGGTTGTTGTCTCTGGATACGGGCTTTGGGTGGTTGACGTTGTCAATGAACGGCATGCGCAAGTCTTCGCACCGCGCTTCGCTGGGCACATCCGGGTGTTTGTAGTACTCGGAAGTCGCGCGCGGCATCGGGTAGACGAATCCTTTTTGTGTGGTCCACTTCTTTTTTGATTCTTTCTCTTCGATTTGGCGAAGCTCATCCGGGTTCACAAGGCTCCACGCGAGCGATTGAAACTCTGGGCCGGTCGTGTACGTTGCGCGGTGGTCATTGAAAAGCGTCTTGCGGAGCTCTTCTTGGAGCGCGTCTTGTGACTACAAACAAACACAAGGCAGAAGTACGTGAAATCAAGGCAGAGTGGTGGTCAGGTGTCTCGTCTATTCAAGACAGCAGAGGGACGTACGCGCAGCTTTTGGCCACTGTACATGTACACTGGCGCCGCGTTGCCGCCGGTCTTTTCGTGCAGTTCGTCTTCTTCCTGCCGCTTCAGTCGATACGCGTGCTGCTGCTCGGCTGTCAGTTTCCTACGAGAGAGAGGGAGAAAGCCACACACACACACACACAACAAGCGATCAACAAACACAACAGAAACCACATCTCTTTTTCTGTGGGCGGAAGCAAAGGGTTGTACGTACTTTCGCGTGTCAATAAAGTCTTTGTCTTGGCGCGAGCGTCGGTACTCGTCAAACGCGGTGTTGGTTGCATCCGTGGGCGCCTTGAGATGGGTCCGTTTGGAGACATACGCTTGTGATGATGACGTCTCCTCGCCATCGCGATGGTGGAGATTTTCGTCACCGTCGTCGTCCTCGCTGGTTGTGGCCGGGTCTGCTCCTATTGCTGCGCCTGCATTGGTGGTCGTCGACGCGACGCTGCTTCCGGCTTTCTGTTTGCCGTAGATATCTTCCAGTGAGATGCTTTCGCCGTATTTGCTTTCAACTTCCAGCAGCATCTCGGCCGATGGGAACAAATCCAGTTCTTTGACTTCGATCAGTCGACCCACGCGCCGCATCTCCATGAGCTTGGTCAGCGCAGCGTAACACAACTCGGACACTTTGGTGCGCATGTAAATGTCCGGCATTTTGAGCAACATTGGCAGCGCGTACCGCAACTTGATGCGTTTGAGGTCAATCTCAAAGGCCGTGTACATGCGCTGCGTGAACCGCAGCTGATCGTTGGCAAACATACGAAAGCTGCTGTTGCTGGTATTCGAACTGCCGATGGCGCCAGGCTGTTGTTGTTGGGTGCGTGGCAAAGCGCGATGCACTTGCGCCATGCCGCCGTTCGCGAGGCCTTCCAAGATGACCATGCGCAAGTCGTCGTCCAGAACCATGCAGCCCGTGATGACGTCCAGCTCGCCATTCGCACATGCCGTTTTTTCGTGGGCTGTCATTTGGTAGGAGCGGATGGGGATCCCATTTGGGAGCGCGTGTAGATTGACGGCCTCCACGACCCGCATCACCTGCTTGAGCGTGGACGCGTCTTTGTACGGGAAGATGACGACGAAGCGAGAGAAAAGGGGAGGAGAGAGAGACGACGAGGTATTGTTGGATGGCTGTGGTGCTGCCGTTGTCGCTATGGTTGTGGTCCCCGTCGTTCCTGGTCGGGCCAGCGCGTGCTGCAGCGAGACGTGCAGACTCAGCGTCGTGCTGGTGGCTACGTAGGCACCGGGCTCTCGGATCAATTTGTCGGTCGGCGTGAGATCGACTGGAGGCCGCGTTGGAGCAATGCCACTACTCGTCGGGTCGTCGCTTTCAGCCAACGCGGAGGCACCAATGGGCTGCGCGCGTCGTTTGCGAGCCAGCACATCAGCCGTGAGCTTGAGCTTCATGTACGGCTTGAGGTCGTCGGTGGGTCCCGCGGTGAGAACTTTTGCCTTGCTGAGCAGCTCGTCCAGGCGAAACACAGCCGCGCCATAGGCAAAGCACTCGCCAGCACGTGCCACCAGCAAGCGCCAGTCTTTCTTGGCGATCTCGTCGACGGCAAACGCGTCCAGCGGCTTGATCGGTGGCGCATGGGCTGTGCTTGCATTGCGTGGTGTCGAGTGGCGCGACGACGTCGTAGATGTGGAAGGAGTGGCCGAGGGGCGTAATGATGCCAGTGCTGGAGGTGCCGTTGGGTCGATGCCCGTGGAGTGGAGCGATTCCCATTTGTGGTGCAACTTTTGCAGCGGTGCATCATCGTCCAGCAAGTCGCGGTCATGGATCTCAACCGTCAAAGAAGACGCCTGCACTGCGTCGTAGAGCTCCAAGGGGTCAGCGCGGCCGCACAAGATCACGGTCGTGTGCTGCCAGTCGATGGACTCGCTGTGCTCTCGTCCGTGGGTCACCACAAGGCGATTGTGGTGGAGTCGTTTGTCCGGGAAGAGCCGCCACTGTGCGTACACTGGTCGACAGCTTCGTCCAAGTGCAACATGTGGATTTGGATTTGATTGGTCTGCTGCTCTTGGTGGGCCTCGGATGCCTGGCATCCGCCGTGCCGTCGCGACTGTCACGGCCAAAGGATTGAGCTTTTTCCGAAGCGGCGGCGACAACAACGGCTGGTCCACTGTGATGTGGATCGTGACACAGCGGATGCCCGATGCCGTGTTGAAAAGGCTGCGACCAAAGCGACTCTGTGTCGATTTCTTGGTGTTCAGGCGACTGAAAATGCTCGTCTCACTGGCATCGGCGTCGAGGCCGTCGGTGTCGGTTATGTTGTTGTTGCTACCCACCCACGTGTTCTCCAGGTGAAGGCAGTCGCCTGTCAAGAGTGTACTAGCGTCCATCTCAAACAGATCAGCGACCAACCGCCCACGCCCACTCGTCTTGTGGTTACTTGTGGCCACTTCTTGGGTCGCTGGTGGTGGTGGAGCTGCTGCAGTGGTTGGTCTGGATTTCGGGTCAACGCCTATCTTGGCTCCTCCTGCTGCTGTTGCTGCTGCTGCTGGTAGCGCTTGATCCGACAACACAAACGCCACGATCGGATCATCGTCGATCGCACACGCGAGTGCTTCGGTCACGACCACATCTGGAATCGCAGCGTCAAACCGCCAGTTTCCAGGCTGCTGCTTCTCTGGATGAGCTGTCCAGCCCGTGGCGCCGATGATTGGTGTTTGCTTCTTTGTGCCATCCAGAAACCGGAAGCGGAAGCTTGGTGCGTGGAACGCCTGGTCTTCCAGTGCCACATCGATCCGCACGGTGAAGGTGCACTTGTGCGCACCCGCGTCATGGTCCGCTGCCATTTTTTTCTGGCCGTGTAGCCCGCCGTACGTCACGTGCCTCGAGGTCAGTAAGTAGTTGTTGATTATGATGATAGGCAAGTAAGCGAACCCATCATTCTTTGTATCGAAAACCCAGTGTGGTGGTGATGGTAGCCATTGCTCGAAATAGCACCCCTCCCGACAAGTCAGTCGAGTGAGGGTCGAGTCAAGATTCAAGAGCGGCTCTTGGGCTTCATTCCTGTCAGTATCGAATTTCTTTTAGTTTCTCTAACACATACCAACACAATGGAGACCCAGTACAATGGCTGCCACTACAAAGCGCGCCGCGTGTTTCTCGGTGAAGAATTTGAAGTGCGGCTCTTTGACGTGGACGATGTCGGCATCGCAATCGTCGTGTTCCCACCATCGCTCAGCGACGGCGCCGCGCCGTTCAAGTTTACACGGGTGTTTTCACGTGGCGAGCTGCAACAAGCAGGCATTCTGCGGACGCTAGAAGGCTACGTGACGCTCGTGGATTCGTTGGAGCTGATGGGGGACGCGTATTTTACAGCCGCCGATGCTGCGCAAGCCGGGCTCAATGAAATGGCCGCGTTCCAACTCTCGTCGTCGCTTCCTGGGATCAAGTACCCCGAGCCCGTCGTGTCGTTACAAGCTGCGACGGCGTACTTGACTCGTGCACCAGTCGGGCTCGCGACATGGAATGCGAGTCGCACCCAAGCCGATGAGACGCTGCTGCTGGGCGTCGTCGCGAAGGCGCTCACGGAACTGTGCCGCCACAAACCGGCGGGGCTCGATGCGGTCAAATGGCTCGGCCAGTGGCTACTGGACAACAACCCGACGCAACCCGCTGTCGTGGATGCAGACTGACCATACACTACTTTCAGATAATACAAAGTACATACACATACAGTACAACAGTCTCAATGCCCATGACCTTCTTGCTGAGTTTGTCCAGAAGCCATTTAGATTCCCCAATGCGCGTCGCTTCAGTCAGCGACTCTTCAGGATCCATCGCTTTGCTCAAGTGCTGCTGGGTCATCAACGTGCTCTTTCTCTTCCTTGACCCCATTGCCACACCCTCTCTGTTGCTTGATCACCATGGCCGACGAATTGCAATCTGAAGAGCTGGCGTTTGTCGCGGAGGAAGTCGACCGCATCATCCTCACGTGTATCGAGGCGTGTCTCAAAGACGAAGTCTACGACGAGCAGCGCGTGGAGCAGTGGGTCGACACGATCTGCGAGGCGATCATGCGAGGGCTGGCGGAGCTGCGCAAGCCGCTCAAGTACATTGTGAGCTGCCTCATCATGCAGAAAAACGGCGCCGGCGTGCACGCATCCATCTCGTGCCATTGGGACACGGTCACAGACGGTGAGCCAAATAAAACACCACACTGGCCAGTGGAAAAGTTCTAATTGTGTTGTTTTTGATTTGAGATATGCAGGCGCACACGTCGTCAAGTGGCCCAGCGACAAACACAAAGACCACAATCGCTCCATGTACTGTATCATCACCGTCGGTGGCCTCAGCTTTTAACAGCATTCTCAATAGAAGTGTTCCATTTTCAATTTTTTCCAACTCTCTCTTATTTTGGGCTCTCCCCCAAATTTACAATGGAAAAACTCCGCAATAGTGACATGCCACCCTCTCCAAACCGATAATCGAAAATGGCGGGAAATGCTGGCAGTTCAAAAACTCATCGATGAAACTGGAAGTAAAAGTGGCTTCGTGATAACGGTCGTCGCGAGTGGCGTGTCCCCACCCGTGTCATCACCGCCAATATCGTGCGCCTCCGCTGCGTTGACGTTGGCGTTTGCTCCCTTTCTCTTGTGTGTGCTTGCGCTATGTCTGACCATCCCTTTGACGAGCGCGTCAGCGGCAAGAACCCGTTTCCGTGCTTTGACGCGACCATGCGCTGTGGTGCGAGTGTTGCTGCCCGTGGCGCCCGCACCGATGGTATTGATAGCAACGACAGTTGGGAGTCAGAGTCAGACTGTAGCAACGGAAGCGGTTGCAAATGCGACAGTGCAGAGTCTGTGGGTGACTGTGAATGCGAATGTGAAACGACCTCGCAACCACCAACGTCACTCAACTGGAGTATTGACGGCCTCGCCACCTTGCTGCCAGTGGCATTTTCCCCACTGCCGCAACAAAAACTGCTGCGACAACCCACCACCTCAAGCCAGAGACGAAGACAACGGTGGTCAAGCAGTACGGGGAGTACTGGTTCTTCTTCCGATACCACCGAGACGACGTTATTATTGACGCCACCGTGGGCTCGGTCCGCAACTTTTTTCGACGACGAAGAGCAGTACCGTGTGCTTCGCACGCCACTCGCAGTCATCCACGCAGAACAAATGTGGATGCAGCAACAAGCTGCCGCCACTGTCGCCACTGTCGCCACGGAACAACCGACGCTTTTTGCTGGGGCATCGCCATGGCGCGACCTCCATCGCCGCTGTGTCGAGACAATGCAGTTCTGCGAGTCGCGCGTGCGCGAGCGGCAGCACAAGCTCGCCAAGTTACCTGTACCAGCAAGCAAACTCAAACTCAAGCGGCGCGTGGCTCCAACCAGCAGCTGTATCGACGGCTACCCGCTCAAAATGCTCAAAATGCGAGCCATCGCGCCGCCATCATCCGCCGTTTTCTCTTCTGTTCACTCGTTTCCCGCTCCCGCTCCCTCTCGAGACCCGTCGTCGACTCCTGTGGCGGTGGCGACGCGTCTCAGTTTTGGCGCGATCGATCTGTCCCCCATCCCAGTCGATAGTGCAGAGAAGAACCGGTTTCAAACCATGGAGGGACCCACGACACCGACAAGCACAGCGCGTACAGAAGACGACGACTCGGCGTTGTTCTCGTCACCGCCTTTGTCATCGATTTCGGAGCATCGGCTTTCGGAAACGCTGACGCCTTCGTTTGCGTCGCTCATGTTTTCACCATCCTCACCAGACGACGACGACGACAACGGCGAGGAAGAGGCGAAAGAAAACAAAGAGAACCAGCACCAAACGCCGTCCAGTGGTGGCAGTCTACGCGCGTCATCCACTTCGTCATCGTCTTTGAAGCCCATGTCTCTGTTGCGTGGCGGTGGTAATACGAGCCAGTCAGCGGCGTCGTCGTCCTCGTATTCTTCCTCCCCTCCGTCCTCGTGCTCGCCCTTCGTCACTCCGCCACCCATAGAAAGGGTGAGTCAAAAATCTGACACCGACACTGAAGCCATCGCCCAGAGGCAGTTATCCTTTGTCGCCGCGATTGAAGAAGAAGCTCAGGCGCGCGACGCAGCGGCAAGCAACACGCCGACACAAGGACAACCGAAGCCACGGGAGATGGGGAGCGCGACGACGGAGTCTGACAATGCAGACGCAGAGGAAAAAGCAAGCTCCCAGCGGATACCACGACGCACTGCTCCTGGAGACCCAATACCGCCACCGCGACGGCTGGTGTTGCCGCCGCCAGCCACGTCGATGGCGTCTCTGTATAGAGAAGCGCGCGCGCTCGGGATCACAGAGCCCACTGCTCAATTTGAATACGTGCAGCTCATCTCCAGACAGACGACTACCACCACCACCACCACCAGGACTCGATCATAAACGACACCATAATGAAAATAGGTCTTTCAGAAATAGGGGTGTCAAGCTTCATTTTTCTTTTGTGATTCCACCATACTCTCATAAAATACCAACCAATTCTTCCTCACGAACTGGAAACCAAACCAAACCAAACCAAACTGAATAAATTAGAAACCGCGGATAGGAGACTTTGTTGTTTCAAACAGCACGAGAGCCCGTACGTTGTTCATAAGAAAGCGACGACGACCTCGATGACGTTGGTCTCCCTGTCGATGTGGATGATGTGAACGATGTGGACGCTGTGGATGATGTGGACGATGTGGATGGTGTGGACGATGCGGACGCTGTTGCTTTGGTCGGTGTGGACGCACCACCTCCTGCGGGCGAGGAGAAGTGATGGTGGGGCTGTCGTCGTGGCAGCGTCGGCTGTGGGTGGCGAAAGTCGCCGATCCAGTACCCGTCCGACTCGAGTGCGCTCTTCATGAGCTTTTGTTCCATCGCCACAGACCGTGGTGAGCCGTACAGCTCCGGTCGCCGCGGAGACGAGGCTGCGGAGCTCGCTGTCCGCCGCAGCAGCAGCTCTTCTCCTTTGGACTTGAGCGGCATGCTGTGTGACGGCGCTGTCCATTTCTTTCGTCGCAACTCCGGAAGCCGCATGCTTGTTTGGGACGGCGACCGAGCCACACCTTGGCTGCCATCATCCATAGCAGCATCCGTACCAGTCGTACCGGTAGTAGCACTACCAGTTGCCATGTCAGCGACTTCCACCACGTCTCGTCTTGCCTCGGCTTCGTTCAGACTCGACAAGGAACGCCGCATCTCTCCTTCACATTCTTCAGCAGCTTGTAACGCTTGCAGGCGAGAAGATGCGAAAGTGGAGTGGGTCTCTTCGCTGTGGCTGCGCTTCCGCAACGCGCGGCGAATCGGAGCATCTGTCGTCGTCGCTTGGGCATCGCTCTTCACTTGGATTGCATCGGTTGCTGCTGCT
Organism: Pythium monospermum; assembly: GCA_023336165.1. Taxonomy (NCBI): domain Eukaryota; phylum Oomycota; class Peronosporomycetes; order Pythiales; family Pythiaceae; genus Pythium; species Pythium monospermum. Next base: position 13,041 of record JAADWJ010000537.1, read on the forward strand.
AACAACTCCACCTGTGTGCCACTGGCGGGTGCACGTTTCTCTTCGCTGCACTCTGCGACAGCCAATCGCTCTGTTGTTGTTGCTGCTGCGGTTGCTGTGGCAGACGTAGCGGATTGTGGCGTGGCCTGTGTCAACGTCTCCTCTGGTAGCTCCTTGCATGAGTAGAATCCCTTTGCGACTTGCCGTCGTCGGGAGTCCACAAACCAGTAGACCCCCACTGCAGCCAGCATCGCCAGCGTGTTGCGCACAGTCACGAGGAGCACAAGCTGCACGATCGCGATCGTCACAAGAGTGAGCAGCACCATCACAATTGCCGCAATACCTGCCAACATGAGCAGCCCCATCGTATATATACTGTATCGCTCGAATCCTGCAGTCGGCTGGTTGGTTGCGAGAATAAACGCCTTCTTCTTCTTCAGTCAGTTGGATTGTTCTGTGTACGTATCGTTGTACGAGTATGCTCGGAATCAGAAATGGGGCTCCGTGGCCAAGTCGCCGCCGTTGACGTCGACTTCCGTGAGTAGTGGTGCTGCGCCGGTCCACCGTACTACACTTCACTTCACTACCTACGCACGTCCGCGTCGCGGGGGCGATGCTGAGAGGTGAGCTCCTGGAGGGAGAAGCGACACAGAAGCCAACGTTAGCCGGGGCGCGCACAAAACGACTGCATTGGCTGGTGGTCCATGCCCTGAGAAGAGGTGAGGCACACCGACACAGAGTGAGTAACTGTGGGATCCTCAGTTCAAAACAAGGTGAAATGGCTTAAATCTCTTCGATTCCAGTGATGAGTCAATATATCTTTGCTCACTTATGGAGTGGCAAATAACGGAATCTCACCTTGATTTGATAATTCTCGTATTGAGTGCATTCGTCGAGTCGCAGTTTGCGTCATACGACCTTTCGGCACGTCGGAAGAACATGATGTTGCTGGCAGTCAGCCTGACTGCATAATACTGTACAGTTCTCCCATCTTTTTCAGCTGCTGCTCTCGAAGAATAATGAGCAGAGTGTACGTACCGTGGTGCAAACTCGCCTCATTCTTGAGCCAACGAAGAGTCGAGTTTGACGCTGCAGTTAATACACTCCGACCCACGAAACGTGGATAGAAATACGCGCACATTCTGATACCGGTACACTTTGTGTGCTGCAGCAGCGACACTTGGTTGTGTGTAATGAGAAGATGTGAGCTGCTGCAGCTTGTCAAATGGGTGGTGTTTGTGAGCATTCGTCGAAGCCATTACACCCAACATGTCGCTTGGTTTGCTCGAACCCATTTGTACCGCATGTTGAAGTTCTCTGCTTCGAATAGAAGACTCAGGTGCTTTATTTGAAGGGCAAGCAGCCTCTCAATATTTATATGTTGAGCTGGATCTTTGAACGCCACCCTCTGACAAATAATCTTTCGATCTTTTTCAATGGCAATGCACAATTCAAAAATGGCAACCAGCCGCCGCCCGTGGCCACGCGGCATCATGACGCAGCTCGTGCGCCTCACAGCCTACGCACTTCTTGGCTGCCACGTTGGCGCCTATGCGTCGAACTCCATTGAGACCATCAGAATCGTCAACCGTGATTTGAGCCTCGATGTACCTCTCCACAAACTGCTCTCGTCTCCACTCGATCACGCCGATGGGTCCGCTGTGGCGATGGATCTCAAGCTTCAGCAAGCGCTCGCGCAATGTCGCATGCACGGCATCAGCAGAATGGGCAGCAGTATCAGCAGCTCATTGATTTCTCCTGCAGAAGAGCAGCCTGACCAAGGCAACAGTCAGTTGCCGCAACGGGACGACGTCGAGTATTGCCATCGCGTGCGCTACGTGCGGCACATGCGCCAACGATATCGCGACATGTGGGCAGCGATTTCTAGCGGCCAAATAGACGGCGATGCTGCTGTTGCTGGCGGTGGAAGTATCTCAAGCCGTCCATCCGTAGAGCTGCGCAACGCTGAGGAACTTGACTACCAGACTTTCTTTGAAACGTTTGAAGAGACGAGCACGGCTGTCATGCTGCAGAAATCCAGTGGATCCGCACGGACAACGATCGCTGGCATTGGCTTCCACGGCAACGACTTGGACGCGTTCCTTTCGCGGTGCTTTGACGCGAGCCAGCCGACGTCTTCTTTGCGCGTGGAACGCGACGAGTGCAAGGAACACCTGACCCAATTTCGCATGCCGATGGTGGCGATCAACAACTTTCTCCCGCGCACAAACGTGTCCCACGCTGCGTCGCTCTTGCCGACATTGGTGTCCGTATCGGAAGCAACAGCATCGCAGACAACGTGCCGCTTTGGGCTCCACACACTGTTGATGCTTGTTGGACCTGCTCACACTGTGGAGTACAGTCTGTATCCTGCGCGTTTTGCGCCGTACGAACCACCTCTTGTCGAGAGCGACGAAAATCCACCAGGCTACAGTGAAGTCAGTGTGGCAGCCGATCTTTCTGTTGTCGTCGAAGAACCATCCGCCACGCCCCACTTGCTGGATCGCCGCCGCTCTCCTCTCCATTTTGTGGAACCAACGTTCCATGGCGTGTTGGACACCACGCAATCGCTGTTTGTACCTGGTGGCAAATACTTTGTTACCGTCACAGCCAGTCGCCCTGCAAAACTGCTACGGTTTTGCTTTTTGGACGCATCCAACCTCAACCACGTGACCGAGTCGCTCCGCATCGACGGGCTCGTGAGCTCTGCCGCGAGGACGCTCTTCTTTTCGCTTCTCGCACCATCGTTTGACACGTCGATGACGCGCCGTCCAGCAGCGAGCGATGCCATGTGGCCAAACTACATCCAATGGCCAAAGCAAACCAAGGCATCACCCAAGCGGCGTGGCCAGCTCCACAGTGACAACAGTGGTGATGGGGAAGCAGCAGGAGACCAAGCCCACATGTCGCGTCGTGAACGGCTCAAGCTGTGGCAAGACGATAAGCGGTGGGCACATCATATTGAGTCGCTCACGCTGCCCGTGCCGCTGCCTCCTGTGGTGATCAACACGACCCGCACGACGGCGATTCTGCGGTGGCAAGATCTGTACGAGCGGCCAAAGAATGACATTACGGTGTTTGGGTATGAGATCCGATGGACGCGCGACCAGGACATGGATCAGCAGCTCAGTGGCGCAGTGAATTTTACCCATCACGACCTTCAGCGGAGCGCCATGCCAACGACCCACTTTGGCGAAGAGTTTGATGGCAAACACATTGAAGGCGTCGTGTATGGGCTGGCAGCGGACACTTCGTATTCGTTCAGCGTGCGCATCGGAAGAATCTATTGCAGGTCAATTTGAGGTCAGGTCAATCCAATGGTCACACTAGGTTTTTATATTTGGTCACACCCAGGTCATAAGGTTTTATTACCAGGTCACTGATTGGTCACACAGTGAAACAACAACCATCAA
>JAADWJ010000538.1:0-16417 GCA_023336165.1 Pythium monospermum
AAAAAAAAAAAAAAAAAAAAATCAGTTTTGGCCCAGGGGCTCCACTGTACCGGGAGCATATCAGACCAGTTCTCTACGTACTTGTCCAAGTGCTCGACAAAAAGCTGAGCGTTCATGCCTTCGGTGACCACGAGGTCGTCGTTGTCGATCATCAGTCGCGCTTGCTTTTCCAAGAAATACGGATTAAAGTTTTCCGTGCGGATGCCCATGTCTTTCGTGAGCACATGGATGATATCCTCACGCGTGCCCTCCGCGAGTGCGAGGATCAGCTTGGCGAGATGCACACGGTGCTTCTTGCTGATATTCTTCACCTGCCCATAGTCAATCAAACCGAGCCGGCCATCGTCCAGTAACAGGATGTTTCCAGGGTGTGGATCCCCATTAAAGCACCCGTCCACAAAGATCTCGTACCCGTGGACATCCATGACCAGCTTCAAAATCTCGGGGATATTGAGCAGCGTATGGTCTTTCTCACTTGGCCACGTGACAGGCCGCACAAAGCCAACGGTGTAGTCATACGACTTGCGGCCAATGTCTCGCAGCATCTTCTTGGCGGTCAACGTCCATTTGTACAATTCAAGTTGCGTGGCATCGGGCCCGCTTTCAATATCAAGTCCTTTTTCTTTCCGCTCTTTGTCTTTGCGTTCTTGCTCTTCCCGTAAAAACGCCACGGTCACGCCTTTATCCGCTGCGATCGCTTCAAAATGGTCTTGGATGCCATCCAACAGCTTGCGGCCTTTCAAATACTCCATCACGAGTACTTCTTTTGTACATAACGGCAACTGTGGCTCAGGGATCACAATCTTGGATGCGTAGGGGCTTTTGGAAATGTTTTGTCTCACTTTTGCCAGGTTTCGTGCTTCTTCCAAGTAATCAAACTCGGTCATAAACTGCTTCTCGACTTCTTCCAAGTATGGCAAATGCACAGGCTGGAAATACCGACAAAAATCTTTGATGGTCTTGATATCCCAACGGAAAAACGTTTCCGCATCCGGGTGTTGCACTTTCACTGCGACTTCTTGCCCGTTTTGCAAGACAGCGCGATGCGCCTGGCCAATGGACGCGACGCCCAGTGGCTTGGTGTCGATTTGCTGGAAGATTTGGTTCAGTGGCTTGCCGTAGGACCTCTCCATGATCTCGCAGATTTCTTCCAAAGGTTTGGACGGCGCGTCGTCCTGTAAAGCTGACGCGCGTGTCAAGTATTGCTTGGGCAAAAAATCGGCGCGTGTTGACCCAGTCTGCGCGAGCTTGATGTAAAAGCCCTTGAGCTGCAACACGATATCAAAGACCTCTGGCGCATGTTGGTTATGGAGTTTTTCGTACTCGATGTCCTGTTCTTCTTCGCTGAGCCCCATGCGTTCCATGTACAGCTGCGACGCGCGGTAATGCAAGTAGATCGGGAACGCCTTGCGCCAAAAGTACACACTGCGGTTGAAGCCTTCATCGGTTTGGGCCTTGTAGGTCACGCCTGTCGTGCCCGCGACGGTCGTGGTGAGCAGCAGCCGCACGCCGTTCTTGTAGATCAAATGCGCCATGCTCTTTACTGGACCCTTCAGACCGTTCAATGCAATGCGGCTGGCTCCTTCGCACCCACACTGAGTTTAAGCCCACTGACGTGTTTTGTTGTTCGATGGAACTCTTCGATCAAAAGGACCTCCACAGAATGCGTACTTTGGAGGAGATCTACGGTACCGAGGCGTAAACACGGCCGTAAACACCGGAACCCCCTCGTATTTTATATCGTCCCGGCTATGTGAGACTGGACAGCCAACAATTGCGACTGCAATTTTCACACTCTCATGAGGATCGCATCGCCTGGGTCACGGACAAGTTTCATGGCCATTTTTGAATGCGACGTACGATAGTAGAAACTGACAGAACGCCATCGTTAGAAAAGAGCCGAAAGTCAGACCGCTGCTGGCCGTGAAACACACGACATAGTGTTTGAGTCGATGGCTCCATCGTTCAGAATTTGATTGGGACGCACGTTGTTGCGCTTGTTTCTGGCTGTGAGAGAGAGTACATTGGAACTGTGTGTATAAGAATGTGCATGGTGTGCACAAACGAATCATCAGATCGTCATGATTGTAATTTGTCTCAGTATATTCACGACGATCCTGGATGGCCCCGACAATTTAACAAAAAATTGCCCGTTTCTCAACACCATTCGCTGTACTTGATGACCTGTACTGGATGACTACATCTACCGTCGAATTCCGCCGTAGTTCTTGGCTGCAGGTGAGTTGGACTCGGAGATAATACGCTGAAACAGTCGAATCAGCTTGTTCTTTGTCGTAAAGTGGGCTTTGTGGGCCGGGCTGCTCTTCGCGGTTTCTGCTGGTGGAGGGACATGCTTCTTCTGCAGGTGTGGGAGACTTCTTTCTCCGCTGGACGTGCTGGCACCTTCTCTTTCTGTACGTGCCGTATTTTTTACGATAGCGAGGTGGGCGTGCCACTTGGCGACGTTGTGGATTGGTGCTGAGTTCATTGGGATGTTGGGTTGTCGGATGGTCGGAAGCTGTTTGCGCTTGCTGCTGGCGAATTGAAAAGTGAGGATCGCAACTCAAGCTCCGGCGGCCATCGTGCTGAAAGGGCCATTCAGCAGAATCTTGCACTGGCAGCGAAAAGACCTCACCGTCGTGCAGTTGGATGATCTGATGATCTATGTCAGTATTCTCGCTATTCCTTCCACATGCCCATGTGTACCAGTGCCTGTTTCAAGCACCAATCATTCTGCTGAGGATGTCGAATGATAAAGCCTTAGTTGTTCAGCAGCAACGATCCCCCCGGAGGGAACTTTCACGAAGTGTTCGCTTTGGGTACTGTGCATGAATTGATGAGTGTGGGTCGTCCGGAATGGTGGTAAACACCAACCACCATCCTGAATTTGTCCACCATGTGTCTCTGTGTGGGTGGCGGTGTGTTGTGCGTTGTGGCGTGCAATACGGGGACGTTAGCAATGCGTTGGGTGGTGAGTGCTATTATACGACATTCTGAAATGTGAGTGGACATTTCGCGCTAGCACGTTGCCCAACAAGACACAAGGGTCTCCTCCTGCGTGACCAAGAACAACAGTGTCCAATTCGACCAATCCAAACTACGCCTGCCAGCCATGAGCAGCAACACGCTGGTCTAGTGAGATCCAAAAAGACCATTGAACACGAACGTGGAGACCGTTTCCTCACCAAGATCAAAATCCCTCCGCTCAAAGGAAGCCAATATAATCGGCGTCACGATCACGAGGATCCGTCCTGAGTACGGAGGCGACCCAAGTCTACGTGAGTCTCCCCCCACTCGTTTGAGCCAACAAATTATATTGCCATGCTTCGTCCAAGACCAGACACACGAGTACGGTATGGAACCATGAGCAACAACTTGTTGCCAACAAGGCATTCGACCTGTCCCCCTCGTCACAATCTGAATAATGCAATATAAAATATTTGTCAAAATCCAATAAAATAGTTTTGAAATCGTACTTTATCGGAGATTCACAGTACCGACCGCTCTCTTTTTTTGTTTTTCTTCTTCCGCGCGCGAATTTCAAATTGGCTGTCCGTCCGTCGTCCCTATGCCACTTCACTTGGTCCGACGGGTTTTGAACAACCAGCAACAACAACAACAAGAAGAGGAAGCCATCGCAAGCGGATCCCTCCACTTCACTACAGCAACAGTAGCCATTGAGTTGCCCAACTCTTCCATCCATGGCTATGACGACGTCGGTACAGACGCCACAGCGTCTCGGAACGCCTACGGGCGCGCCGCTGACGACGCCTGCCGCTGTCTCGTCGGCGACTCGCTCGGTAACACGCCTGCTACGATCGAGCTCTTCACCGTTTCCCTCGACACCAAAGGCCACAACAACAACAACAAATACTGCTGCCACACCGACGGCGGCGACCACAGCGTCGGCGACCACAACGCCATCGCGGCGCACGACACCAAAAGCCAAGCTGAATCTCAATTTCTCAGCGATGAAAGCGGCGGCGACCACGACGCCACGGCGCACGCCAAGCACCAGGACGCCGTTGCGGCCCATGCCAGGCGGCGGCGTGAACGGCGTGACCACACCGCGCTCGGCATCGAATAACAGTTCTGCCAAGAAGCTTCTCCACGGCGTGTACGCGATGGTGGACGTGCGTCTTGGCGCAGATGCCGAGATCGATTGCAGCAGCGCCGTGGCCAAGAAACTGACCGATTTGGGCGCGACGATCATGAAAAAGAAAAGCGGCAAGCTGACCCATATCGTGGTGAGCCACTACACGCCGCAGTGGAAAGAGAAAGTCGCCAAATGGCATTCCCTCTCGACGCCGCTCGAAGTCGTGTCACAACTGTGGGTGAACGCATGCTACACCAACAAGACGCGCATGAAAGAGAGCGCGTTCTTTCCGGTGAACAAAGGAACAGCGCTCACGCCCGCGAGAGCGATGATGGGCGGCAGCAGTGGCTTTGGAAGTTTGCGGTCCGCGTCAGCGAAGAAAGAGACCACACGGAAAAAGTTGATGGCGGCTGGCGCGGCCACAGCTGCTGCTGCTGCTGGGGGAAGCGCCGTGGCTCCATCGATGGCAGCGTTATTTAGAACCAACAGCCTCATCGCAAGCATGGCGACAACACCACGCGCCGCGCTGGCAGCGACCCGCAAGCGCCGTGCCTTGTCGATGGAGCCCATTGGGGCGGACCATATCCGCACGCTACTGGAGAACAGCAAGAAGCTGCTGCGGCAAGCCTCCGACACCGATGTACACAGTGCGATGGCTCTCTTGAGCACTGACGACGACCCCACGACAGCCCAAGCCACGACGCCACAGAAGCGCACGAGACGTGTGGGCAAAGTGGCCACGCCGCCGTTGACGGTGCGACTCCGCGCCGAGATGAAACGGCGCAAGAGCATCGCGTCCTCGTCGAACGTTTCGAAAGAGATCACGCTTCGCTATGTGTCGCAGACGTCCAATGAAAGCACCGGGTCCTCGTCCACCGCCACGGACACGGTCATGGCCGCAGGCGACTGTGTGGCGGCCGAGAGCAGCTGCGCTGAGGAAGAACAAACGACCCACGATGAGAACAGCGGCAGTTCGGGTGAGCTGCTCAGTGGCGAGCAACTCAGCACGGACGACAACGACGACAGCAGCAATGCCACGACCAGTGCGCCATCGTCGTCAACCACACAGATCTTGCCAGAGGAACCATTGGCGTCCACTGTTGACTCCCCATCTGGGCCATCCAAGGGCGAGTGGGCGTGTTCGATCTGCAGCTGTCTGAACGCCAAGACACGACGACAGTGCAAAGGATGCAAGGCCTCTCATGTGGCCGCCAAGACCTCGGTGACAAACAAGACGCCGGTGAAGAAGCCAACGACGCCACACGACGCGACGCCGACGCCGTCTCGACGAGTCCTCGGGGCGCCTGTGACGCCACGACTCTCTGGAAGTTTGGGGGCAGCAGCACCAGCGAGCCATGCGTCCTCCACAGCACCATCATCGACCTCCTCGTCGACCTCGAAGCGGCCACCTTTGCCAGGCAAACGGCCAGCGACGGCGACGGGCAAGCGGCTTCGGTTGTCCGACTCAAGTACCCACAGCTGCAACGATATTTTTACAGACGAGAAGCTCACAGTGTCCACGCCACAGCCACCAGCCAAAAAGCAAAAGACCAGTCCTGCGTTCGCGTCCACACCACAGCAATCGGCCAAGAAGAAGTTGCGCACGACACCTCCTTTTGCATCCACGCCTCAGCCTTCTTCAGCAAGGAAGCTCAAGACAACACCGCCATTTGCCTCGACGCCATTGGCATCCGCGAGGAAGCAAAACCCGTCCTCCTTTTCCACACCACAACAATCGGCCAGGAAACTCAGGACAAGCCCTGGAACGGCGTGCAAGTCGACGGCTTCAAAATTCGGTCCGCGCGCGGTGATCGGCATCACGGGTGTGGACAGTGAGACGCGCGGCGTGATCGAGTGCGCCGTCCATGGCATCGACGCCAACATGGCGAGCGAGCCGGGCCATCGCAAGGCTCGCGTCGTCAAGAGCATTGATTACGCGGCCGGTGTCACGCATCTCATCGTCGGTCCGGACACCAAGCGAACCATTAAAGTGCTGTTTGCGATCGCACGAGGCGCGTGGATCGTGTCACAAGCCTGGGTCTTTGCCTCACTGGAGCAAGAACACTGGCTCAGCGAAGAAGAATACGAACTGGATGTTTTCCCAAGCCGCCAGTCGCGGGTCGAGTGCGACAAGCGCCAAGTGTTTCGGTCGCTCAAGTTTTTTGTGGGCCCCAATATTGACCCCTCGCGTGAAGTGGTCATGTCGTTGATTCAGTGTGCCGGTGGAGAGGTACGACTACCTTACTGCTTCTATTTCTACACCTGCTTTAGCTGGTGCTGGGCTTTGTACTGAACATGTTGCTGATGCTACTGCAGATTGTGAACCACATTTCCGTGGCGGATTACTGTATTTGCAGCGATGAGACGCTTTTCCGACGCGCCGAACGCACCAAAATCAAAGCCGTCACACCAAAAGTACGAGTGCTCAGAACGCTGCTGCTATACGCGATGGGCTTTGCACCTGCTAATATTTTTATGATTTTGTTTTTGTTTTGTGTGTGTAGTGGGTCTTTGACAGTATCGCGCATCTCACACTGGAAGATGAAGCGTCGTACAAAGTGGTGAGTCTGGCCGCGGCAGACGATCAAGGCGAACAAGTCGCGCAACAATAAGTCAAGACGACGACCATGGGGGTTGTGCACCACAAGAGAGAGGGAGAGAGAGGTTGGTAGAGGAAGCAAAAGAAGAAGAAGGAGTTGGTATTTTTTTTTTACAAGATGGAGTCAAGTAAGCAGGAGTGGTAGGCATCGTACGGTAGTTTATAAGTTGGCAAAACACACACACAAATTAGGTTTTGATACGCCTCCCGTGTGGAACTGTCTATCCGAGCATACGAATGTGCAGTATATTTGTAGAAAGTGCACCATCACCTGTGTATGCAACGTACTGGGTGCAAGATTTGGCCGAAAATGGTGTGGGTGATGTGTGCGATCGATTTTGCATGGAATGCCCCAGCCAAATCTTCAGCAAACGCGCCAGGCTGGGATCAGATCTGATGGGAAACTCGGGTACCTCACTTCAAGTTGAAGTGGCCTGTGGACGATAGCCACAACGAGCTGTCAGAAGCCTGGATACTTTTTTTGTGGGCTTCCTTGATACCATGGCGAACAGTAAATATCATCATCCAACACCACAAAGTACACTTGACAAAAAAAAAAATCGCATTTGATAAAACCTACTGCTAAAACTTGGCTCGCGTTTTGATCAAACATGTACACATAACAAATGGGGCGGGGGTGGGGAGACTCCTTCAGCTCTCCTTTTCTGGCAACATTACTTGCTCACAGGGTCGTCACACCTTTCTCCTTCGTTTGCTGCGGCAAAGTCTTCCACCCAGAAGTGGACATGCTCTGTCTCAGGATTGTTCGCGTGCGCACCCCCGAAAAACGTAAACGCCTCGCTGAGCAAGATGCTGCGATGCCATGGCGAGCGTAACCACGCACCAACGACGCCACTGGCGTTTGTTTGGCCGGCTGCGATGACCTCGCCGATGCCGGTGAAGTTGAAGCCTTCGTTGTGGAGCCGGTCCATGAGTGTGGACTTGTCCGAGCCGTCGTTGCGCACAAAGTCCTTGTTCGACATATCGTTTGCGTGGCGCTGAGCTGCAGCAGTCAGCTTTCTGTTACAAGTGGGGAAAAGGGGATGGATTAGCATGGAGAATAGAAATGGTTTGAATGGAGAGAGGTTTTAATGGAGCACTTACGAGTTGAGGCAGAGTGCTGGGACGCCGACACTGGCACGCTCGGCGTTGACCTGGTCAAGAAGTTCGATCGTGTGGCTCAGATCGCCATGGACAACTGGTACGCTCACTACTGCCGCGATAGCAGCGATGGCAGCGAGCACCGTGGAGACGCGGAAGATCATCGGTATCTGTGGTGGCTATTATATGAAGGAGAAGACTCGAGTGGCAAGAGCCGAGCGAGTTGTCGAGTGGTATTAGTGATGGTAGTTTACCACTATTATACCACGCGATTGGAGTCAGATACGTTCTTGGCCACTGGCTGGGCGAAGTTCGGTGGGGGGAACAAACCCGCACGCTGCAGAGAAGCAGCGGCGACTGATCCACGCTTGCTTGCTCTCAAAGTTCAGTTGTGTCCACGAGCGGTTACACAACCGACTGACTCTACTGTGGCCGATCAAATATTCTTCTGACCAGAACACCTCCTTGGCTGGTCACATACGGAAACGAGTGCCGCTCTAGTATATACCATCACAACAGCATTTCTTCAGGCGACAACAACAAGAGAACGTCATGCAAGACCCCCAGGGACCCAGTTCAAGTTCATGATGCAAGACTCGGGTAAGTATTAACGTATGTATAGCATTTAAAATGGAGGGGTTAACGCATGATAAAATAAATGGGTAGACCACAGCGCACAGGGCTCCTCGATTCTAAGAGCACGTCTCGACTGTGGAAGACGCAAACTCTTGCACCCAGTAGTGCTTGTACGTGGACGTGGTGGAAAATGCATAGCCGCCGCCAAGCATTCTGTACCCGGCACCCAGGATGATCGCCTTGTGGCCGCTCGAGTTCATCCACGCGGCCATTACCGACGTTGCACTGGTCTGGCCCGCTGCGATGATCTCGCCCGCGGACTGCCACTTGAATCCGGCGGCTGTGATCCGCTGCGTGAAAGTCGAGCCCGTGAGTCCGGTGTGGCTAAAGTAGTTTTTACTGGCCATGTCGCTTGCATGGCGCTGGGCGGCCAAGCTGAGTTTGCTGTGTTTCCATGGATAGGAAGAGAGGGATGGAATACCATTAGTATCTCCAGTATGTGTTCACTGCTGGACTCGTCTGCGTACCTATTCAGACACACTGGTGGCAGGTTGAGCTTGGCGCGCTCGGCGTTGACCAGCACGAGTAGCTCTTGTTTAAAGTTGCTGGACGGCAGCGTCTCGTGCGAGTCGTACCGAACGGTCTCCATCTCGACCGCATTGGAACTGACGGTGCCATTCTCAACGACCAGAATGCTTGAGGTCAAGGTCTCATGCAACGACGATGAGGAGAGTGAGGAGATGCCGTCACATGGGATCGCAGCCGCTGGCAGAGCAGCCCAGGGCGTGGCAAGCGCCGCGACCAGCAGGCAAGTTGTGGCAAGCTTGAGCATCTTTGATGGTGTTTGAGGTGGGAAGGGATGGTATGCGGTGGGTGGCAGATAGTAGAATGGCAAAGCAGCTTGCCTTGTTGATGCTTGTCAAATAAAGTATCTTTCCGTATGCGACAGAGAGAAGGCGATGCAATCTCATTTGGGACGCTGCGTGTGGCCTAATGATACCCGCACTCAGCAACCGGCTATACATGCAGGCCGATGACTTCTAACAAAGCAAATACAGATCCATACGACGGCGCGGGCACATTTGGAAATTTGGGATGCGGTACTGGATATATGACCCCAGTCACGAAAAAGATCGTGTTTGGTTTGGTGCTGAAACGGTTTGAACTGAACTCTCTTGGTGAGTTCTTCTCTTTCATTGGATGAAATCACGTAAATCGTGTTTTGATTGGGTAAAACTGATACCACTGTCACAGGTGCACCCTTGCGGATGTTGAAGTCTTGTGTGTGTGTGAGTATCGCAGTGACGACAACACCAGCATGACGCACGCATACACACACCCTATGGATACGCTGTCCCGCCATTATGGAACAAGTGCGCAGTATCCTACAAATAGAAAAACGCGGGTGGCTGCGTTTTCAATCCAATAAAGTACAATGTCTATGATGATGGTGGTTAGCGTGTGTGAGTTCTTTCGGCATCCTATCTACAGGTTGAGCCATCGTCGCAGCAGCGACACTTCTTCCACTTTCTTTTCCACGGGGCGATCGCAGTATTCGTTGATCGCATTCGCAAAATGGAGCGACCAAAAGTGCTTGTACCCTGTGCGGCGTCCGTAGCTGTAGCCCGCGCCGACAAACAAGTAGTCGCCCAGGATATTTTCACGGTGTTCTTTGACCGACAACAGCGCCTGCAGCGCATCTTTCGCGTTTTCGTACCCCGCGGCGACGTCTTCGACCAACGTCGTGAACACAAAGCGCTGCCCGCTGACGCGCTCGGCCGGGCTGGACGTGTCATCACCGGTGCCGGCAAAGTAATCGGTCGCGGCCATGTCGTCGGCCATGATCTGGGATGCACGCATGAGTTTCCTGTACCGATAATAGTATGCACGTCAGTATATGGGCTGCAATTTGCCATCAAGACAAAAGGGAGGAGAAGGAACTCACATGTTGGTGCACACTGGCGCTTTGTCCTGCTGCCGTCGCTCTTCATTGATGAGTTTCACGAGCTGCGCCGTGACGTCGTCCACAGACACTCGTCGCGAGCGAATGAACAATGCGCGCGTATTGGTAAAGCACGACACCGTGAGCACCAACACGACGATCAGCGCGAGCCGCAGCAAGCGCCGCGTCGTGCGGTCGGTCCAGAAGTTCTTGGCCATGGTTGTCTCCTTACTGGTGCGCTTCTCTGGGCTTGAAAAACGGCGCGCTTGTCGCAGTACAGAGGATCCAGCAGTGGTCGGTGTGGATTCCAAAGTGCGCTGATGCGGATGTGGATGTGGATGGTGCGAGTGGTGGTGGTGGTGGGTGCTATTCACGTCTTCCGAAAAGGTTCGGTGGCGAGGCCCTTCGTTCACTCGCTCTGTGTGGTCAAACGTTATCGTGTCCGTCGCGTAGACTCTGCAAACCGGGATCGTACAAGCCGATACCGTGGATGGAGAGAGAGGGCGAAGAAGAGCGAGGAGCGGAAATGCGAGCCGTTGATCAATTCTATTTGTGTTGTGTTGCTTTGTCGTTCAACGCGCACAGAACCTTCGTTTCGCTGGGCCTCTCTGCCACACAAAACAAGTGCTTTGGCGTTGCTGACCTCTTCGTGTTCTGATGATCAGCTGGAGTTGTTTGGTTGTCTCTGTCGTTGAGCTGCGGGTACACTCGCTTGGAAATTGGGGCGATCAATCGTTCACGGTTGATGATTTTAAAGCCATTTGATTGGCTGCACGAAAAACAGCAAACCCGTATGATTGGATACAATCTATTGGTCCGGATGTAATTATAGCTCCACCCCATCCCCTCCCCTACCCCTCTCTCTTTGGTGTTGATCGTTTTGCCGCGGTTTTCCAACAACCACCAAAAAACGCCCCAAGAACCCAAGAACAGGAAGCAAACGTTTTCGCCTGTCGCGATGAAAAAAACGTATCTCACAAATATGCTACGGTACCCAAGGAGATGCCACCGTTGTGTAGTCCACGTATGGTGTGGTAGTACTGTATATGGCAATGGGGGTGCACAAAGCTGTGAAATCGTCGTCGATGGATCGCGATCATGATTGTCACGACACTTCACTTCCAACAATGAATGCACGTCTGATTGTGATATTGGATCCCCAAAAATGATCCGAAATCCTGCGTTCCACTGGACTCTGGACTCTGGAGGTGGGACGATCTATTGTTGTGGGATTGTGAATTTCGCTCCGACGCAGTCGACGCCTCGACTACGTGTGGAGATGCACAGTATCCAGCTGGCAAAATACCTTGTTTGAATGACTTTGAGGATAGTGACATATATCGTACCTATGGGAATAGATTCAGTACATTCTCAGAGACGTTGAACTAAATACGTACTTAACCCATTCTCGGTAAGTACGTTTCCCCGTTGCGTCTCCCATGTGATGCAACTCCAAAGAACACAGCCAAGTCACCACCCAAGGTGAATCCGAGAAGAGAGAGAGAGAGAGAGAAAGCGATGACTGGTGCACTTCCTACACCACCACAGGCCGCCAAGGCGGCACCCCCACCGGCGCCTACCAAAGTGATCACGCCCACAGCATCGCTTGCACCAGAAGCAGCCGAAAAGGCGCGCCAGGTATGATCCGCAACTTCCACGCGGCGAGGCAAAAACAACCACAAAAGCTAATTCTCCGCATTTTTGGGGGTCACTGTATTAGATCGTGAGCATCAATGAAGAAGGCACCAACTTTGAACTGGATGAGAAAGCGCTCGAAGAAATCTTCCTCAAGGTAATACTGTTAGCGCAGTGTCGTGGCGTCGTTTTCTATCCGTAAATCGGTTTGAACTGACGACCATGATTTCTCTCTGATTATAAGGTCCCAGATGACATGAAAGTGGCGATTTTCTCGGTCGTGGGCGCGTTCCGCACGGGCAAATCGTTTGTGTTGGATCTGTTTCTGCGGTACTTGCGTTTTGGCAGCGTCACGCGGCTCGTGGATGTCGCGACGGGTGTGCCGGAGGACTCGGACGAGTGGAAGCAGTGGGCCTTCGCTGGTTTAGAAGGCACGGGCGAAGGCAAGTTGGAAGGCAATTCAAACATGGAGCAAACCCACGGCGAGAAAGGCTTCTCGTGGCGTGCTGGCCGCAAGCGCAACACCACGGGCATTTGGATGTGGGAGACCCCGTTCATCCGCAAGAGCCACACGGGCGAAGACATTGCAGTTTTTCTCATCGACACGCAAGGCATGTTTGATTCCGAGACCTCGCAAATGCTCACGGCCAGCATTTTTGGCTTGAGCACGCTGCTCAGTTCGTACCAGATCTACAACGTCGACAAGCGCGTCCAAGAAGATAACTTGCAGCACTTGGCGCTGTTTACAGAATACGGACGGTACGGGGTATCCGTTCGTACCAGTGCTCAGTGCGTCTTGGGGAACTAATCATTTTCTTGTGTGGATGGATATGATACAGGATGGCGCTCTTTGGCGGTGCCGACAGCTCCGTGCCCGCTGCCCTCACCAAGCAGTCGTCCACTGTATCCACCAAGAGTTTGGCCAAGTCCAGCTCAAGCATCTCAACCAAGAGCGATCGCGACGGCGGTGATGACCATGAGAAAGACGAGACCGACGGCGACGATGAAGAAGAGGAAAACGCACTGCCTCGTCCGTTTCAGCGGCTGGACTTTTTGGTGCGCGACTGGCAAGATTTCTCGCGCAAGCAAACGCTTCTTGAGAAACGCGCCGATATGAAGCAGTACATGAACGAATTGCTGTCGTCGCGCAAGCAAAAAGACCTTGCAAACACGCGTGAACAAATCAACTCGTGCTTTGAACGCTTGCAGTGCTTTTTGCTTCCACACCCAGGGTACGCCGTCACGGAACGCGAGTACGACGGTGCGGTTTCCGCGATCGACAACCGGTTCTTGGAATTGCTGACGAACTACTTGGATGATCTCTTTGAGCCAAAGCAATTGTACCCAAAGAAAATCCACGGCACACCAGTCAACTCGCGTGAACTACTCACGTATATCAAGGCGTACGCTGCTCTTTTCCGCGAAGCCACGATTTTCCCAGAAGCCAAGACCCTCTTGGAAGCCACCGCTGAAGCCAATAATGTGAACATGAAAGACAAAGCCATTGGCATGTACAAGAAAGAAATGGAAAAAATCGCGGGCCCAAAATGCAAGTACGTGTCGGCCAAAGAACTCACCGCCCACCACGATTCGTGCATGGAAGGCGCCATCATCGTTTTTGACGCCGGTGCCAAGATGGGCCGCCGCAGTGCCATCCTGGGCTTCCGTCAGCGACTTGTTGACGAAATTGAAGTGGAACACGCGCGATACGTGGAAGTCAACGCCGAACGGGACCCGTACAAGTACTTGGAGTTTTACTTGGTGCCTGGCGTGATCGCGTTTTCGCTGTTGTTTTTCCGTGTCACGCAAGATTTGTTTTGCTACGAGAATATCGGCTACGATGTGCCTCTTTACGACTGCAAGTACGTGTTTGCAGGCGTTTACTTGGGTTGAAAGATCGAGGGTTTCTTTGTGTCTAATAATTTGCTTCTTTTTTTCTGTAGGCATGTGAGCACAACGTTGACCAATTTGTATTGGGCGATTTTCGTGTTTATGATTTTGATCGCGGCCACGACCGGAAAAGTCATGTTTGACGTGCTCAAACCATTTATCATGGTGCTCAAGGCCAGCGTCAACGCGGCGGTCGGCGGAATGGCCGGTGAAAAGGCAAAAACGGAATAAGAAGCGGATATGAAGCAGCTACGGCCACAGCAGCAGCAGCAGTTACAATTTCGGCGTCAGCAAAGAGAGCAGGGGAGAACAGCATTTGTATACAAGGTAGTATTCTTTTGTTTTTTACGTGTACGGGTATGTGAATTTGAAATTGAACGAAATAGATATCACCTCCATTACGACTGTAGTGTGTCTGGAAATTTGGTGTATTTTTATGATATATTGTGAATAAAATAGTTTTTTTTGTTTTGTTTGCTGCTTCATGCGGCCGTGGAGTTTGGCTCTTGCCCTGAAAGCGACCGCAGCCTGCGGAAGGGCTCCAACGCCCACTGGGTCGCCGTCTTCCACGCGCCAGCGGCCAAATCTGCCAGCAAATACTCTTGGTATGGAGTGGAATGGTGGTGGTGGTGGTCATCTGGGAACACGGGGTGCCGCATCAAATGGCGGGGCATCCGCTGCCCACAGCGCTGCGACTGGTCGTGCATCCACCAGAGCACGGCGTACGTCGCGGCGTCACCGTCGTTCACGTGGAGCACCATGCCCGGATACCACTCCCCATCGTACCGCACTTCCACGGCGTCGCCCTTGGCAAAAGAGCAGACCACCTCCGTGGGCGCTTGCTCTGCCGTGGCTGTGGGAAGTAGTGGTACGTCTACTACCTTTTGGTTCTCTTCTGAGGAAACCGCTGCGAAACTGAGATTTTCTTGGGAGCCGATACTGTTCCGTGGCGACAGCTCGGCGTACTTGGCTTGGATTTCGTTCAAGTACCCGTTGACCAATTCAAAGGCTTCCAGCAAATTTTGCCGCATCGGACTGGAAGCGAACGGCGCTCTGTCCAGCGAATCTTCCACAAAGTCGTACGCGCGCTTAAAGCGCATGAGAAGCCCGTCGATCGCGTAGTCCCGAGGATCAATGGACTGCTCCTTGCGGCACATGGGACACGAATGGAACCGGTGCTCGACGGCCTTGGAGAGGCAGGACCAACAAAACGTATGCTGGCAAGACAGCGTGATGGCGCTCTTGACCTCGGTTTGCAAGCACACTGGGCAGGAGACCTTGTGGTCGCTGATACGGAAGTTGCCATCTGGAAGCACACACAGCATCACGCGGTCCGTGAGCGTGCCCACAGCAGCGCAAAGCGTGTCCATCTTGGCTGCGCCGTCGTAAAACGGCTGCTTCTTGAGCAAATCGTCCATGACTTGCTTCTTGAGCTTTGTTCCGGGACACAATTTGTCAAATTTCTTGGAAATCTTGACAATCGCGAGACTATTGAGCACGATAAAGCGGCGGAACGCGTCCACTTTGTTGGACAGTTCAATGGCGCCGCAAAGCAGGAAGCGCGCTTGCGAGGCGCTGAGCACCCACTTGTTGCCCAGTGTGTTGCGCAGCAAGCGGAGCTCCTGGTCGAAGAGCTCTTTGTAGATGCGGTCGTGGGCGTTGTTGAGCTTTTGCATCTCCACTTCCAGCGCAGCGAGGAACGCGTCCCGAGGAGATGGCGGTGCATCTTGTTGTTGTTGCTGCGTTGCAAGCAGCACGCGGATGGTCTTCTTGAGCTGCTTGTAGTCGACGTAGTCGCCTTCCCATTGTGGCGTCGCGAGGCTGCGCATGCGCTTGCCAAACTTCATCGTGCTTGAATGGTCCAGGGGGAAAGAGCTAAAGCGGCGGCGTGGTTCTTTTTCCACACTGAGCTCCTGGATCTAGTCAGTGGTGGACTGAACACGGACAGAAGAGATCGATGAATGCGACTCTTCCGAACTGCACCCGTGCATACACAGCCACGCCCAGACGTAATCGTATTCAAAGTCAGTGCTCATGTGTCCAAGGGGGAGAAGGACTCGATGGTGCTGGACGTCCCCGCATCTGCGTTGCCTGGGTCCAAGCACAGCTTACCGTACCGTGTTGGTAAGATTCATTCACCAAGATTCATCAGTGGAGGGAATCGAATCTCAGGCAGTTTCGTAAATTACGCGAAATATCACCTTGAAATGTCACTGAGAATAACATTTGGTATATAACAGTAATTTGTGAAAGTATACCCATCTACAATTTGGATTATTTGTGTGAGTGACCAATAGAATTGCTCCGTGACCGTAAATAATACCAGATTCATCCCTCGTAAATTACAGATACAGCAACTGACCAGACTGTCACACCACACCCATGTCTTCAATTGTAATTCTCCGTTTCTTGGCTATGCCCTAAAACAGTGTCCTGAAATAAATCGTTCTTTCTATTTTCAGTGCACCGATTGCAACACGTTTCGCCGCGATCCAGGCCCGAGAGGACGCGCTCATTCCCTTCTCTCTTTCTCTCTTTGCCGCTCGCTAAAGCACACACGACTTCATAGCAAGCAGCA
>JAADWJ010000539.1:0-16415 GCA_023336165.1 Pythium monospermum
AACTGGTCGGCATCGGGTCCCCATACACTTGGGTTGCGAGCCAACGCGTACGCCGACAGCAGCACGTAGTCGCCTTTCTTCACATGCACATCCCCACAGATCACGGTATCTTGGCTTGCTTCGCGGCGCGTGACGGGAACGACCGTGTACAACCGCAACACTTCCCGGATCGTGGCCTCCAAGTACACAAGTTTCTGGATGTGGTCGGTTGTCAAATACGTTTCCTCTGTCGCTCCCAACGACGGCAATACGTCATTCATTTCTTGGCGGATGCGCTGCTCGACCGACGGGTGGTTGGAAAGCATGAGAAAGAACCACGTGAGTGTCACGGCGGATGTATCCAGTGCCGCCAACACGAAACTCAGCAAAAAATCCACCAGGTCTTCCACTCGCAGACCGACTTTGTCTTCATCGCTGTGCTCCATGAACAGCTCAACGACGCTCTTGATAGCGGTCTCGTCCGTTTCCGTCGCCTTGCCCTTCCCGCTGCCAGCATGATCAGAGAGTGCAGCGGCTCTCCGCTTGGAGATGGCCTCCACACTCTGGTTGATGACCGAGCGGAACCATGCGCGCGTGGTTTCTCTCACACCCACGAACTTGCCTTCCACACCAATGCGGAGGAAACGTTGCAGTTTCCAGTAAAATCCAGGCGTCCGCAACCGCGTCATCAGGAGTGGGGACCCCGAGTGGACAAAATCTTCGAAGGGGTGGGGTTCTTTACTCCCGATCCACTTGAAGTTGACCCCCAACCCGATCTCGGTGAACGTTTGCAACATAAATTGATGGAACAAATTTGAAAAATCCAGACTTTCCTGGTCCGCAATGCTGCGATCCAGTGCCTCAAAGAACTGCTGGACATTCTTGTGCATGGTGTGAAGCATACACACGCGAAGCGCCTTGCCCGTGAAGAACTTGGCGGCGGTCTTGCGCTGGCGGTGCCACAGCTCACCGTCGAATGTCAAAATCGAGTTGCCAAACACATCTCGCAACGCGTCGTTGATCTGTTCCCCATGTGGGAAGATTTCGAACTGCTTGACCAAGACATCGTCAAATGCGTCAGGTGTCGAGAAAACAATCGTGTCGACGTGGCCAATCAGGCGCATCCGCCACGGATCGCCCTGGAAGTGGAGGCAATTGTCAGAGACCCAGTCGTGGAAGCGTTGCTCGTTGGCCACAATTTCAAGCAGATCGCCCAGCACGCGCGACGTTGTCTTGAGGTCATGGATCACGCGAGCAGTTGTGGTACTATCCGTGGAAGTGCTGGTCTTACGGGGTTTGCGCACAGCGGCGTAGAGACAAAGTGCCGTCACGCCAGAGACACCGAGCAAGACGGGTAGCGAGACTTGATCTTGCGTGAAGGGGACGAGAAGCTTGATCGGAAGCATGTTTGTTTCCAGAGCGGCACCACGTCAGACGAAAGAGAGAGAAAATGAAAAATGAACGTTGTGGTGGTCCACCAGTCAGTTGGGAAGTTGAGGTGTGGGCAACTTCGGACGTTGCAGGCGGGATCTGTTTGATCTTATTCCTGCAGGAAATCCCTCGACCAAATCAGATCGGCTGCAGTAGCCAATCTGGATACCGGTACAGGTACCGGTATTAATTGTCTAACTTAAAAAATCGAAACCAAAATTTCGAAACGCGAATTCTGCTGTACCGGTACTCCGAGGTACACTGTACAGCATGTTTTTTAAATTTTGTAAGGTGGACATTAAAGTACCGGTACCGGTACCGGTTCCAGATGAATCCCAACAATCACTCACCCTTGCCGCAACTCAACTTCCCACTGACATTTAATGTCACTCACAATGACATAATTTCCCACAATCTGAAAATGGAAACGAAAAAGAAATGCTTGATGGATGGGAACTTAAACAAACAGCTCGAGATCGCAATCATGATCCTTGGCGAGGAAGGAACGCGGCGGAAGAAGAAGTATCAGCGCGGGTCAGCATTACCTCCCGCGCTGAGATCTACAACCAAATCCAAGACAGCGTGGGAGGCCATTTACAATCGAAATGGCGCAGGGGGTAAGGTACAGTACCACAGCTGCACTATTGCAGCTCCATCGCCCTTCTAAGCACCCATCGGCACGATCCGCTCGACCCGCATCTCCAATGGCTCTTGCAACGAAATGGTCACACTGCCAGTGTACTTTCCATCATTGGGCGTCGCCAGTGTAAATTTGTAGCGATGCAACATATTCGCCGCGAGTACGCGCAGCTCCAACATGCCCAGTTTCATACCGATACACTGGCGAGGACCCGCGCCAAACGTTGCGAATTTCGTGGGTGGGACCACAAGTAACTCACCCGTCGTGGTATCGATCCATCGGCTTGGATTGAACTGGTCCGCATCGGGTCCCCATACACTTGGGTTGCGCGCCATCGCATATGGAGATATCATGATGTTCTCGCCCTTTTTCACATGCACATTGCCACAAATGACAGTATCTTGGGCTACTTCACGTTGCATCATGGGCACAGTCGGGTACAACCGCAACACTTCCCGGATCGTGGCCTCCAAGTACACAAGCTTCTGGATGTGGTCGGTCGTCAAGTACGTTTCTTGTGTCACGCCCAACGACGGCAACACATCGTTCATCTCCTCACGGATACGCTGCTCGACAGACGGGTGGTTGGAAAGCATCAGAAAGAACCACGTGAGCGTCACGGCCGAAGTATCCAACGCCGCTAGCACAAAAGTTAGCAAAAAGTCGACCATGTCTTCCACTCGCAGACCGACTTTGTCTTCTTCGCTGTGTTCCATGAACAACTCGACGACGCTCTTGATGGCGGCTGCATCCGTCTCTTTGTCCTTCCCACCACCCTCATGATGTCTCTTGGAGACGGCCTCCACACTCTGGTTGATGACCGAGCGGAACCATGCGCGCGTGGTTTCTCTCGCCTCCACGAACGCGCCTTCCGCGCCAATGCGAAGGAAACGTTGCAGTTTCCAGTAAAATCCAGGCGTCCGCAACCGCATCATTGTGACTGGCGACCCCAAAACGACAAATTCTTCAAAGGGGTGGGGTTCTTCACTCCCGATCCACTTCAAGTTGACCCCCAACCCGATCTCCGTGAATGTTTGCAGCATAAATTGATGGAACAAATTTGAAAAATCCAGACTTTCCTTGACCACAATGCTGCGATCCAGGGCCTCAAAGAGCTGCTGGACATTCTTGTGCATGGTGTGAAGCATACACACGCGAAGCGCCTTGCCCGTGAAGAACTTGGCGGCGGTCTTGCGCTGGCGGTGCCACAGCTCACCGTCGAATGTCAAAATCGAGTTGCCAAACAGATCCCGCATCGCGTCGTTGATCTGCTCTCCGCGTGGGAAGATGTCCACTTGCTTGACGAACACATCGTCAAATGCGTCAGGCGTGGAGATCACAATCGTGTCGACGCGGCCGATCAGGCGCATCCGCCACGGGTCGCCCTGGTAGTGGAGGCAATTGTCAGAGACCCAGTCGTGGAAGCGATGCTGGTTGGCGACGACCTCTTGCAGGTCACCCAGCACGCGCGACGTTGTCTTGAGCTCATGGATCACGCGAGCGGTGGTTGCACTCTCCGTGGTAGTGGCAATAGCCTTACGGGGTTTGCGCACCGCGGCGTAGAGGCAGAGAACTGTCACACCAGAGACACCCAGCAGGACGGGCAGCGAGATGTCTTCCTGCGTGAATGGCACAAGGAACTTGATGGGATGCATCGTTGTTTCCAGTCAAGAAGATAGAGAGAGAAACCGAAAATGAACGTTACCGTGGTCATTTTCTTTTGTGGATGCATTTACTTTACGGAGCGTGTCCAGTGATCAGTGATCAGTGGCGAGATATATTTCGAAGTATTTCTCCAGGGCGAGGGACAAACTTTCATGAAGAGGATGGGCCATCCATCTTTTTTTGATGGACCCACTTCAAATCAATTGGAACTTCCAGTGATTTGAACAGTGGAAAGTCGGGGGATCAGGGATTGAATCAAAAAAAATGATATTGATACACCAAGCAACGTCGGTAAAACAAAAAAAAAAGGAACGGAAAACAAAATTGGAATTTTCTGTGGCGATGGCAACGCAGCCATAAAAGCGCAATGTTCACAGGTGTGTTGGCAAAGCCTCCAACAACAACAAAACAAAAAAAATCCAACAAAATCCTAAAAATCAACAACCAAATATCCTACCGCCACGTGACGCACGCGCCTTCACGCGGCCTTGAGCACCGCGCTTGTTCCACTGGTCCAAGATGCGTCGACTTGTCACACGCGCGCATCGCACCTGCTGGTTTCGTCTTGATCTCGCAATCTGAAGCGAGCGCTGTGATCGCTTTGGCGTCCAGCGCGTCGTCCCACATGCGGAAGTCATCAATCATGCCGTTGAAGGCGTACCAGCCAGCAAACTTTGGGCTCGGTGTACCAACGCTTCCTGCGCTGATGCAGCCAGTGCCGAGTTGCATAAAGTACAGCGAGCGCCAGTCGCGATGCAGTCGTCCTTGCGTGGTGCGCACAAGCTGGCCATTGAGGTACACGTGCTCTTCGTCCACATCAAACACCAGCGCGAGATGGTACCAACGATATGTGGCCAATGGAGAGGCGATCGCACTCTTGTCGCCAACGACCGTGCAATACAAATTCAGATCGGGGTCGACGTGGATGAACTGCTGGTGGTAATCGGCCCATACCATGGCGTCCTGCCATCGCGCCGATTGCGCACCAAGGATAATACCGCCTGGGTAGGCTTGTTTGCGTTTCGCTTGTCTGTCGAGTGTGCTTGATACGCTAAACCACACGTCAAAGGTGAACCGTTGCGGTGCAAGCGGCACAAAGAGCTGTCCGTGGCGGTTGCTGGAGCTTGGCAAGAACCGCAAGAGTTCGATACATGCGCCGCGCTCACCTTGCGTTTGAGGCTCGTCTACATTTTGGCCACGGAACCGGAAGGACTTGACAGACGCGTAGTTTGCCTTGGCCATCTTGAGCGTGAGCTTCTGAGATGGTGGTACATTCACTGTATCATCGTCGTGTGGCTGCTGCAATCGTGTGCTCCAAATCGCTGGCTGGGCGAGGAGCTCCTCGTGCAAGTGGCGGTTCACACAGGCAAGCAGCAGCAGATCCCATCCCGTGAGGCAAGTGGTGACAGCGTCGAACACTTCGCGTGGCAATCCGCTCAACGCGCACGGCATCGCATGCCGTGCGGAACTGCTGGCTTCCGACACCATCGGTGCCATTCGTGCACCTCTTCGCTCTTCGACCTTCGTCTGGAGACGAAAAGGAAACACAAACGAATTCGCAAACATTGTGAAATCATTAGCTTAGCTTTATTTAGTGTTTAGTTTAGCTTTAGTGTTCGCTTAGTTTTTGTGGCCCTCAAAGCACACCGCATTTCGAGCGGACGCGAGCAAGACACAATTTCCACCGACGGCCAATGCTTGAGGTTTGTATCGTTTTTCACGGAATAGACTGGTACAAGCTTCAGTGGGAGTCCATTGGTGAGCATATCGACTTCTTCCAGCGCTAGAGCACGTTTCCAGAGGCGGAACTCATCGATGATGCCATGGAATGCGTACCACCCATTGAAGCCCGGTGTCAGCTTGGCGACAGAGGCACCGCTCATGCAGCCCGTTCCCAGCTGTGTGTAGTGTAAGTACCGCCATTCGTGGTGCATGGAGCCATGTGTCTGTCGAACAAGTGAGCCGTTGAGGTACACAGACTGTTCACCGCCGTCAAACGCCAGCGCGAGATGGTACCACCTTTCACAGTCTAGCTTCTCGGCGACCACTTCATCGTGGCCAAGCACTGAGCAATACAGAGTGCGATCTGTGTCCATGTACACAAACTGCTGGTGGTTCTCTGCCCATCGGTCCGTCGCGTGGCTCGGAATGGACTGGGAACCAACCAGGATGCCGCCGTCGTATTTGCCAGCCTCGCTTGGCAGGATGCTAACCACATATCCATCGTAAATGGGTGGTTCGAAAGTTGTGTGGCTTGGCTCGGAGACCGTCGGAACCGCTCTTCGCGGCGGAAGAAGGTTGGTATGGGCACATACGCACCACGTGCCGTCGTCGAGTCGGCCACCTTGGTGGTGGTGGAAGTATCGGTGCCGGAGAACAGGAGAGACTTTGCTCGCATGTACTCGCGCTTTCCTTCTTCCACAGACAACGCACACACCCCATCAAAAAGACTCTCATGGTGGCCTATGCGTGCACTCCAAATGGCGGCATCGCCAAGCAAATCGACGAGCAAACGCTGGTTGACATTTGATAATCGGATCAATTCGTCGCCGAGCAAACACGCGCAAATCGAGTCAAAGACTTCACCAGGCAACAAATCAAAGCGGAAGCTTGTGCGCGCGCCTCC
Organism: Pythium monospermum; assembly: GCA_023336165.1. Classification (NCBI taxonomy): domain Eukaryota; phylum Oomycota; class Peronosporomycetes; order Pythiales; family Pythiaceae; genus Pythium; species Pythium monospermum. Next base: position 6,342 of record JAADWJ010000539.1, read on the forward strand.
TTGGTCGCATGCTTGTGCATATGTTGACGCTGTTGCACGCGCACCGTCGCCCGCTGTCTTCTCCATTTCTTGTTTGCTCTTTGATGATCCCCAATCAAATGCAACAATGCATGAAAATGGTTCAAAGAGTCTTCGTCAACATCATTGATTGGTTCATTTTAGGCCATTTGGGAGATTTAATTGGATAAAACTACAAACCATATTTTATCCAATCCACTTGCCCCAAACAACGAAAATCAGCCAATCAATGATGTCGGTGGGAGAAAGTCCAGCATGGCGTTTTTGATTGCAAAAATGGAACCTTTTTGCTGACATCACACACGTCCAGCAACAGAGAGAGATCCAGTGAGTACTAGTACAGCACAGTCGTCACTGTATTCTGGAGGGCTCTATCTGGCCTGTATGGAGATACAACTGGCGCTTTGTGTACTGTTCTTCTTCACCTTGCTGAGCCACTGGTGGAGTTTTTTTCGGCGTGAGTTCCATGGCACGATCTCCAGCACCCTCTCCATGGGCCGTGTACATCGCACCGTTTGCACACGACCACAAGTCGTAGTGGTGGCAGCGCCTCTCTTGAGCCTGTAGGACGGAGACGACTTGATGTACTGGCCGCGTGCGAGCTTGGCGATTTGTTCCGCTGAAAGCGCCAAGTTCCAAATGCGAAAGTCGTCGATGACACCAAAGAACCCGTACCAGCCATAGAAATCAGGGAACGGTTTGCCTGGCGAGCGTGCGCTCAGCATGCCCGTGCCAAGCTGTGCGAAGGGCAAATCGCTCCACGCAGTCAGCTGAGAACTGGAATCAGTATTGGCAAGGCTGCCGTCCACGTACACGCGCTCCACTTCGCCATCAAAGCTCAGTGCGACGTGGTACCACCGATGGAACTGGAGCTTGCTTGCGACCACTGGTTTTTGCCACATCAGTGAGCAATACAAATTGCAGTCCGTGTCGACATGCACGATATGTTCATTTTGGTTTGTCCACGCTCCACCACGCGCATCGCTCGCGTTGGATTGCGAGCCAAACAACACGCCACCAGTGAACACGCGCCGTCCATCACCTCCACTGCCGCCACCACTGGTAGAAGTAGACGGTGGCAAGAGGCTGAACCACAGGTCGAAGGAGATGGGGTCATGGTGGAACGACCGCACGATACGAGGAAGCGCGATGCTGCCGCCACGGTCGTGGATGCCCACGCGCTTGGCGTCCATGCTCACGCCTGGGAACTTCCAGGAACGGGCCTGCGCGTACCGCATCTTGGCCGTGTCGGCTAGATACTGTTTGTACAGCCACGGGTTTAAGTCAAAGTTGGCCATGCGCTTTGCCCAGAGCTCGGCGTTGCTCAGCAAATGGTACAAGCGATGGTCGACGTGGGAGAGCGTGAACAAGTCGGGCCCCGTCAGGAACACCTTGACGTGCGACAAGATCTCCCGTGGAAGCGCTTGGAATTTCGGGGATCGGCGTCGAAGCCGTTCGACTCGCGCGTTCCCACGGCGACGAACCGGTGGAGACGAGAGGCCATCGCGCCGGTGATCGGCTGCGATAGATGGCGCGGAGCCCATCGCGGGCTACTTCTGTGTGTGCTCGTGTCAGCCAGTGGCGCGCTGTATTGGGAAGTGGAGGAGGATCATGAAGTCCTTGGTTGCATGGTTGTTCTTCGAAAAAAAAAAAATATCTGTGAACTGACTTCGAGTGTAATCACGTGCTATTGTCCAATCATACCGATGGATTTATTTATTTTAGCCAATTATCGATGTTATCAGGTTTCAGGCAAGGCGATATGGTATTCTTTGGATGTATGTCTCAGTTTGAACATGTCGCATATATTATAGTTCATCCCTCCCAATGATATTCTGAAAGGTCGCAGAACAAGAAAACAAGTTCAGACTTCTTCATGACGAATGCGCCTGGATGGGACTCAACTCAATTCCTGCTTGTAGATGCCAGAGAAATGCCTGGACTGTTCATTGTGTATATTGCGACTGTATTAATTTAAAAGCTCGCCGTCGGCTGTGCTTGGACGCACACAATGGCGCTCTAGTGGTCGAGTGCAGTGGACCTGGGTCACATTACCCAGTGGTGCCAACAGAGTGTCCTTTCCTGATGCCGTATCTTGACCAACGGTGCCACCACGAGCCAACGACTCGACATCTCCGAATGACAGGACCTTGTCCCAGATCCGCGGTGCCTCCAGCAGTCCAGTGAACCCATACCAGCCACTAAAGTCTTCCGATGGTCGCCATTTAGATCCAAGGCTCATAAACCCAGAGCCAAACTGCAGTTCGTTTATCCTGGCCCACTCGTGATGCAAAGAGCCTTGCTCCACGCGGACCACCTTGCCGTCCAGGTACACACACTGCATCGTTTGGCTGAACGTCAGCGCCACGTGGTGCCAGCGATCCAGCTGCAGTTTGGCCAGCGGCGCCTTTTCTTTCTTGTTCGTCACGGAGCAGAATAAATTGCCAGCGTTGTCCACATGGACAAGTTGTTGGTAGTGGTTGGGTGTCACCTTGTCAGCCTCCATCCAGCTGGTCGACTGCGCGCCAAGAAGCACGCCTCCAAGGTGGAGATTCGATTCGCATGGAGGCCTCAAGACGCAAACCCACAGATCCACCGAGAATGCGCTTTTTCTCCATTTCGCTGCGCAGCCTTTGGGCAGTGGGATTGCTCCTCCTCGTACTGCGCCATTAAACTGCATTGATGTAGCCGCTCGGTACTGTTGTTTCCAAGTCATCGTGGTGCTGGTAGTAGTGGCAGTCGGAAGCAGCCGTTTCCGCCACGTCTGGTCGTTGTTGCTCAGCTCATCGTGGAGCGATCGACTCACAGTAGGGATAACAAAGAGATCGGTGCCGCTGAGAAAGTCAAAGACGTGCGCGAAGATCTCGTGAGGGAGCGATTCGATCATGGTTTTTTAATTGGGCTTTTTTTTTTTGACGATGGTGTTGTTGCTTTGCGGAAGTGAATTGAATAGTGAACACTCCTTCCGTTGGCCTTTTCATGGTTGATCGAGTCAGCCGATTCGACTGGGATACACAGACGCCCTTTCGAGCGATGGCTTCAGTTTCTTTGGATTTTGCTGTGTCTGTTTTTGTGTTTTGTCAATCTGTGTTTGCTTCAACTAGACAAGTTGCGTCACTCTAACGTAACGCTCTTTTTGTTTTAGCCAATTGGAGGTACCCATGTCACTGATTTAGCCAATGAGAGTGTTGACATGGTTGTACTTTCTAGGCTCGGGTGCAGTACTTCGAAAAAAATTCGAGTCAACTCTTGCGATACGCGACGGATTTTGTTCCTCTGTGTCGCTGCGACGTTGTGTCCATGACACTGCGGCGAGTGGTATCGCACTGATGCATTGCTACTGCATTGCTACTGCGGTGACGTGGCCATCACAACGCCAACGAAAACGAATTGGTGCCTATCCCTGCCGAAGCCAACAAACCAACTCCGACAACGATTGATGAACTACTTCAGTAGATGGGACATGATACGTGTATTGCTGGGGAGAATGCTATGAGCTGCTTGTCCCACATTCTTTGTTACAACTTGTGCGATCGGAAAAGCGTTTCGCCCATCTTAAACTTGAGCTTTTTGCCGCGGAATTGCTCAATCGCAGCGTCCGCAGCGGCGGAGCTTGTCGAGCCACCGCCATGGGGAGGAGGGCTCCTTTTCAAGCCACCACCCTCCTCATGGCGTGCGCCTGGCAGTCCGCCTTTGCTGCTGCTGCTATTGGCGCTGCGGCTCTTGCTTTCTTCCATGAGAAGCCGCAAGCTCTCGTACCCGCCGGCGTAATTCGCCGGTTTGTCTTGCACGGTATGCGCGACTGCAAGGGGCGTCGTGTCGCCCCACACTTTGCGGTACAGCACGACCAGTGCGACCCGCAGCCGCTGGTCCAAAGCCGCGGCGCCCGTGTTCATGGTCTTCCACAGTTCTTCCACGGCGCGGCGAGCCGATATGCTGTCGTCGCGCAACTTGGCAATGGACGGCGCCACAAAAAGATCCAAAATTTGCTCTTTTTCCGGACTTTTCAAGATAAACGCCGCGGGATCTTTCATTTGGATGTACATTTGCGTGGCGAGCGTGTAGCTGTGGTCCCAGGTGGCCAGCACGTCGGACGCGACGCTTGGTGGGAACCCACGCAGACAGTGGAGACACACTTGCACGGCAAAGAGCCGCAGCCCTGGCGACTCTTCTTGTTGCAGCAAGCGGCCCAGCCACAGGATGGCGGCGGTCGGGCCATACACATTCGCGAGGCTGCCCTCTGCGTTGCTACTGGAGCTGGAGCTGCGACGAGAGGTCGACGAAGAAGTAGAACTGCCACCGCTACCACTGCTACTGCTTGGGCCGTTGGGGTCTTCGGCAAAGAAAAGCCGCAACACACTTTCAATCGCGGCCTTGCGTACCGTATTGCCATACTTTGGCGAGGTATACTCTTGGAAATGCACCATTTTTTCATCACAGCGGCCTGCCAGCACCAAATTGCAAAGCGCTTCGAGGCAGCAAACGGTCACGGTCTGGTTATGGCTGGGCTGCACTTGGTCATAGTGCAAGTACCGCAGAATTTGCGCCACGACTTGGTCATCGCCGCCTTTGCCGCCATTCGTATTCGACAACGACGGTCGATGGTCCACGACCAGCAACGACAGCGAGATCACCACGTGGCCAATGTAAAAGCAGTCGTCGGCGACTTGCGATTGGTCGTCCATTTCCACGTAATTCTTGGAATTATCATTTTCCGCCAGCAATTGCAATAAAAAAGTCTCAATTTCCGAAGGCGATTTGCCATTTTGAGCACGCACCATCGCAAGCGCGCGTGGGATGGTTTTCTTGATTTCGTATTCTCCTGCCGCGTAATCTTGCACTTGGATTTGCTTACTGGTGATGGACGCCTGTTGCGCACCAAGAGACTCGAGCACGACTTTACCACCAGAGGGTAAAAAATAATTTGGCAATGGCATATCGGTACTGCGGTCAAAGAAATGCTCTTTGAAAATGCGGAATAAATTGTGCATGGCTTTCCAAATCGGCAATTGCGTGGTCGCATTGGTCAGCGGCGCGTGGATGGACTGCCAAATGCCCAGCGAAAGCGCGGCTTCGGCGCGGAGCCGCCGCGAGTGGGTCGTCAGTCCACTCATGCACTCGGTGAGCACGCGGCAGGACATGACGTTGGGCTTTTCATGGGGCAAGTGGTACAACGCCAGTGCACGGGCCGCGTGGACCCGCGAGTCGACTTTTTTATCCGATAAAAGCTGCTCCATCCAGTTGAAATCGGGCTGATGCATCACCACATGGCGAAGCCACGTGCACCCCGTGTCGATCTTGACCCAAAACACGGGCGTATCGTTGAGCCCCATGCCTGGGCCGGTCACGGAGACCGAGTCATCCGGGTCATCAAGCCCTTGGCGCTTGCGTCGCTTCTTGCGCACTTTGGAGTGGCACGGGAAGTCCCATTTATGGCGCTTTTGCTCAATCCGCTTATGGTGCGGGTACTCGCTCGTGTCTTCCACGATCGTGATGGTGATGGGGCCCGTGAACAGCTTCCCGCCTGGCGGAACTTCTTGTTGAAGCACGATCTCGGCTTGTGTTTGCTTGCGATTGTACCAGTAGCCGACGCTGAAAAAGGGCATCCCGGCTTCCAAGATCCACGTGGTCAGAAACGATTTGGTCAGATCTTGACCAGGCGCGCCAGCGATGGCCTTGACCGTCTTCAAGAACGACAGCGTCGAGAACGGTTCTCCGATGATCGGAGCAGCAGCAGCAGCAGCGGCGGCGGTGGGGTCACCCGCAGCAGCCTTTTCTTTACCATCTCCTCCGTCCTCGTCGCCAGTATCCTTTGCTTTCTTGTCACCACCGGTTGCTCCAGACGCGGCGTCTGGGTCTTCTCCCTTGGTGGGCGAAATGCCTTCTCCGTCCTTGCCGATCGACGCCGGATCCGTTGTGCCTCCACCGGCGACGACCCGTTGGATCGACAGCTGCAAATGCTTGGGGCCCACGCGTTGTTCAATCATATGGAGCACCAGCGGCGCCTTGACTTCCAAAAACGGCACAGTGGACGGATCGTACTCGGCGTACACGTCAACCTCCGAGGTCAAGAGCGCCGACGACTGGCGGTCGCTCACAAGCTCCATGGTCGTGAGCGCGTCCATCGCGAGCTGGATACGGTACCCGTACTCTTCTTCGCCGTACACTGAGCGCACGTACACGTTGACCAAGTGGCCAATCACACCGACCATCACCCACGCGTCTTTTGTGGTTTGGATACAAACGGCGCCACTGATCCAACTGCCCACGAGCCCTTTGACTTGGACAAGATGCGACGGCAGTTCGCGGTCAATGATCCGCGCACTATGGAGAACATTCTGGTCCACGACCGAGCAGCCCGCAAAGTACTGCAATTGCTCTGGCGGGTCTTCCACAAAGACTTGCTGGTACGTCTTGAACGGATACTTGCTGTTGAGAAATTGCTCATAGTATTCCATCGTGGACGACAACTTGGACGTGGAGTACACCAAGTCTTCAAAGCATTCCGGTAGCGCAAAATGGGTCATCCGCGGCATCTCTGGTGGCACGTACAGTCGAAATGGCCCGACGGCAAAGCCGATCGACGAGCAATTGGTCTTGACGTTGATAACGTACCGGAAAGACCGGTACTGGTCATCGCGTGGGTCGATCACTTGCTCCACCATTTGGCCACTGCACACCGCCACACAAAACGACGGCACCGTGATTTCCAGCCGCATCGGACACGCGTCACGCAGCGTGTCACGACAGGGCATCCACGTGCGCGCGCCGTCGCAAAGCCCACCGAAAGGACCGCTGTACGTGTACAAATGCGGCGACCGCAACGGCTGGTCGGCATTCGGCAGCATGAACCGCAAGCCGCCCTTTGGGTCGTTGATCTCGTACTCGACCCGCACGACGATCGGCTTGTAGTCGGTCGTACTCTTTGGCATCTTGTCAATATCCCACGCGTCCAACACCAACTTATCTTCGCCATCGTCGTCGTCCTTGTCGTCCTCGTCGTCCTCGTCGTCTTCTTCGGTCTCCATGCCTTCTTCATCATCTTCGTCTTCTTCTTCCTCCTCATCATCAGCGTCGTCGCCGTTACTTTTTTTTTTCACACGCCGTTGCCTTTTGTCTTTGCGTTTTTTCTTTTTGCCATCGCCATCATCGTCTTCTTCGTCGTCGTCGCCAATGGGCGTGATCACCACGTCACGAGGCATTTGAATGATCAGCTCGCCTTCTTTGGACGCGACGATCGCCCCGCGGTAAAACAGATCAAAGGTCGCGACGTCACGGTAGGCCTCGTCCACGATTTCACCAAGGAAATCCAGCTGTTCAAAGCTGGCATCATGGCCATCGATGGCCACTTTCAAGACTTTTAACTGGCGCGCATGGAGCCGCACGATTTTCAGAAAGGACGCCTTTGGCGCAAGGATGATCTCTGCGACACCGACGATGCGCTTCTCCAGCAACTCGACGCGCAGGAACGCGCGCTGCTGGAGATACTCATAGTCGCGCATCATCTTGGCGGATGAAAATGACACCTTTCGTTGTGGCACACGTTGAAAAAGCGAAGGGCGGCTTGACAAGGGGGAAACCGGTATTATACCGGTTTATGGGTATACCAGTACCGGTATACAAATTACCGGTTCAACACAAATACTAATTAGTTTTGTTAGGCTAACCGTGCCTTATTTGAAACGGTTTTCTTGTTTTTTTAGATCCACAGATGGCTTCAGAAATGGTCTGTGACTTCATGCGAATGAACGAACACGAGCGGTTCCGTGTCCAGCGCAGCGAAAGACTTTGCACGGCCATAACGAGCGATAAGCTTGAGCGTGCACAGTGTCCAAAAACCGACCGATAGAAGAAGATAGTACAACGCGATGCCTTCCACCGTCGTCCATGGCGTCGACATCGCAGCGCTGGAAGGATGGATGGTCAAGATCAACAGCAATCCGTCCATGTTTGGCAAGAATACCAGTCGTCGCTGGTTCCACGTGAGCTACGTGCCCGCTGGTAACGACCAAAAGCTTGTGATCTCGTACTCCACCACCAAGTGAGTCAACCAGCTAGTTACCTGCCTGGTGTGTAGGAATGAACTCACCAGATCGTTTGCTTGGGCTGCAACGGCAGGACATCCAAAGAGCCGCGCGGGTGGCTCTTCATTGAAGATGTCAGCGGTGTTTACTGCCGGCGCGTGCGTATACAAAAATGTATCATGGGCGCTCACTGTGGTCTGTACGCTAACTATGCACGTGTATGGGATGCTCATTAGGATATGATCGAAGTCGTCTCGCCCGCACGCACGTTGCGCTTCAAAGGCGAGACCGCCGTGGAGCATCGCCTTTGGTCGGATAGTCTCCATAAACTCTGTAACCCGCCAAAGCCAGCAGCGGCTGCTACGAGGTCAGTTGACGAGGAAAAGAGGCTCGCTTCAGAGGCCGAGCAGCGCCAACAGAAGCTTCGTGACCAAGACCGAGACCGCATCGCTGATCCGAAACGGACACGCGAACATATCGATACTGGCCGCAAGTCGATCGCGGAGAGCGACGCGCGTAGTCGCCGCGAGCCATCGCCTGAGCAACGGCGACCACGTCACAAAGAGAACAAGCGCCACGCAGACGCCGACAGTGATGATGGCGAACAGAGCGACAGTGGCAGTGACCGCCGCAGTGGAGGTCGTGGCCAAGTGAATGGCTCAGATGACGACTGCAGTGATGGTGAGGAAGAAGAAGCTCCACGGCGACGCCAATCACTGGAGCCTGTGCGGAACGCTGCAGCGAGTGCCCATGATGAAGCGGCAGCAGCACAGCAACGCCGCCACTCTGCGCGAGACATACTCACGCCAGCAGCAAGCCGAGAACCCCCAGCGGCTATTGCCAGTGGACGTAGCCCTCGACGAAATGGCAGCGATGAAAGCGACGAAAGCGACGACGATGAGGACGATGAGGATGACGACCGACGACAGGCAAAGCAGTTAGCGTCACAAGCTCGCCCGTCTTTGCTTGTGGCCAGCATCAAGTCGATGCCGCCTGTCACCGTGGGGACTGCGGCAGCCGAGCCAAAGGCCGTGGACGTGAGAAAGCCTCGGATGCCAGCACGAGAGGATATCAAGGCTGCTGCTCGGTTTGATGATGACGAGGGTGACGAGAAAGAGGACAACGATCGAAGTCCTCATGAAGTGACCCCGCGGCGAGAAACAGGCACCAGGAATTTGTCTCCTGCTCAAGTGGAGTACAGTCGCTCGATGCAGAAGGAGGAGGAGGAGGAGCACCCAGTGAGGAAGACGAACGCTAAGCCACCCAAGGCAAAACAAGACTCGGCTTACTTTGACGATGAAGGCAACGACGCAGAAGCAGAAGGTGGAGAACAAGACGATACCAACAACACACGTCGTCCGTCACTACCAGGACCAATGCCAACAAGCCACAAAGCGGCAGACAGTGCGATCCGCGCGGATAACAACTTTGCAGAGGACGACTGGGATGCCGACGACACGCCAGTGGAGGCGGCGCCGCCGCCAAGCAGCAAACAACTCACGAGTCCGGAAAAGGTACGCCGCCCGTTTTGATTGACTGAGAAGGATTGATTTCAAAAGGAGGGACTGACGTTTGCCATTGGCATTTTTTTCGTAGCGTCCAATCGCGAGTGGCGGTGGCATCACGGCAGACTCTAACTTCGCCACCGAAGACTGGGACTAACGGTTAATGGAAGCTTTTCCGATAGAGTTACTTTCTAGTTGGTGGCAAAAAATAATAATACACGTATTGTGTCCCATCCACTGCATGAATACTACTACTGCGTAGCAGTATTTTAGATTGCCAGATCACAGCCGGGGCTGGATTTGCATCCAGCAGCAAGGCATTCCTGAGGCTGATGTCGAAAACATTTACGTCGACATGCCTTCGGTCAAGGCCCGTCCATGATCGATTGTATGGATAATTGTGCTTGGTTAAAGTATAATTTTGTTGGTTTTTTATTGTTCATATTTTGTTTCACCACCTGTCGTTGCGTGGGTTATGCAGTTAAACACTGGTACAATGACTTCTATTCCACACATAAAACCGTCGT
>JAADWJ010000540.1:0-16314 GCA_023336165.1 Pythium monospermum
CGTCGTTGTCAGGTACGCACAAGTCGTCGTTGCGATGCAAGAACAGCCACTGGAACATTGCGAGATCTCCTTTCGCCGCTGCGATGGACAGCACGCGCACAGTAAGCCGTTGTGGATGAAGCGCATGGATGCGCTGGACGACCGCCACGTGGCCGTGCTCGACAGCTGCCTTGAGAGCGTTGCTGAGTGTGTACTCGCCCAGCCAGTCCTCGTCGTCGATCTGTGGTGGAAGGGTGTGTTGGTACACACGGTCGAACCAACGCACGCTGCCGATTGCTGCCGCGTTGGGCAGCGACGACAAGACGGGCACATCCAGGAACGCGTCCAGAAGATGAACGATGTGGTCTAGCGCCAGTATTGTAGGTGCGCTGGCGCGGAGGACGCATCCAATCGCCGTCAGCACGCTCGGCGTGGCGTCGAGCGTGGTCATCTCTTGCTTTCTTTCCTTGGGTTGATGAGGAGTCCGAGTAAAGAGTGATGGTTACTCACCATCATTCCTCTAGGCGCCAAACCTCACAACAATTTTATTTATCTTTTGGATCCCCCCCAACAGACTCATCAGAAGGAGACTCTCTCTGTCACTTTGAATCTGTGGGCGGTCCGCAACGGAGCCACAAGACCCCCAATATGAAGCTCTTGACTGCTGCTGCTGCTGCTGCTGTGGCGCTTGCTGCGATCGCGCCGCTCGCCTCAGCCTGCAGCGATTTCTTGCTCAACTCGAGTTTTCCAGGAACTGTCATCAGCGCGCGGACTATGGATTTTGAAGCCGACTTGAAGACCGTCGTGGAAGTGATCCCTCGTGGCACGTTGTTCAACGAACTGCCCATCTTGGACTGTGTGGATTGCGCCGACTACGCGTGGACAAGCAAGTATGGTTTTGTCGCATTCAATATGTTTGGACTCAACGTCGCTTCGGATGGACTGAATGAAAAGGGCTTGTCGGCCGCGTGGCTGTACCTCACCGAGACCCAATACCCCACGCCTGAAAAGGACCCCAAAAATGGCAATGTCAAAGACCCCCTCAAGCCCATTGTGACCTCGGTGTGTTCGTATTTGCTTGGCAACTACGCCAGTGTCGAGGAAGTGCGCAAAGGACTGGAAACTTTCCAGATCGCGGAATTTGATGAACGGATCCAAGTGCCCATCTTACATGATACAAGCCTGGGACGTGTGCCTCTCCACGTGAGCGTCCACGACGCACAGGGCAACAACTTGGTGATCGAGTTCATCCAGGGGCAGACCAAAGTGTACGATAATCTCAACGATGTGCTCACGAATGACCCGCCACTGGACAAACAACTGGAAGCGCTGCTGGCCAATGGGCTTTCCAAGATCCCAGGCGGGTACGGGTCCACCGAGCGGTTCTTGCGCGTGTCCGTGTTGAACCACCACTTGCCCAGTGGGTACTCGAACGCCGTGGATGGTGTGAACTCGTACACTGTGGGGACACACGAACAGAAAGGTGTCTCAGATGCGCTCCATATCCTCAACACGGTGATCCGCCCGCCATTCAGCGAAGCCACCGAGTGGAACGTGGTGCGGGACCATGCACGGGGCAAACTGTACATCCAGTCCACACAAAACATGGCGTTGCGGATGATTGATCTGAATGCAGTGGACTTTAGTGTGGCGGCAAGCCGTAAGCTGATCCCTGTGACCTTTGGCGACTGGTTTGTCGATGTCACGCCGGCGTTGACCTCGCCGGAAAACTATGCCAAGACTGTGGACTTGCCACCGCGCACGCAGCTGGAACAATTGCTGGAACAGCTTCTCCATGGGGGAACACCGCCATCCGCTTCCACGGAGGAGATGGAGATGAAGATGGCTGCTGTGGTGGCATCCCCATCGTCGACGGGAGGCTTTGTGGTTGGTGTGGTGAGTGGCGCGGCGCTTGTGGTCGTGGCGATGGGCGTGTTCCAAGTCGCTATGAAGAAGCGTCGCCGCACCCAGTACCAGCACATCCCTGAGCCACAGGATGTGCGCGTTTGAGAACAACGGTATTAATACCGAGTGGGAATGATACGTGGGCAATATTTTAGTACCGGTAATAGTACCTCCCAGCAACAACAGCACTTTGGAAAAGCACGTTTTTCTTGTACCAGCAACATTTATTGTGGCCTCTCACTCGCCTGGACCTATACTGTCTTATAATAATTGAATATTGTCAACGGGTACTTCACCTCGCTTAACGCAGCGACATTGGATCAGGGATGCCGAGCCGCGATGACTCGCTTTCTTTTTCATTTCCATCAACGCCATCATGGCCACATCTGACGCGATCTCTTGTAGAACTGTCACGTTCATGCATTCTCGTTCATGCAGATTCTCGATGGTGTCTGGTGCCTCTGGCCACAAGTGCGATCCACTGGCACGCAGCGTGGGCCCCAGCGGCGTGTTGGCGGATCCATGAGCCTCGAGGCGGAGCAACTTCTCCAAGGGCCGGTTGTTGATCTTCAAGTGTTACCCATCCATGGAGTCCCCTCTCTTTCCACATGAACCAGGCTGATTGATTGGCCCCCATGCTTACAGGTACCGTGTTAAGACGAGAAATGAAAAGCCTGGAGAGCCGCTCATACAGAGCTGATGCCACCCACAATTGTCCATCGAGCCATATTGGGAGTGGGTGGCAATCGGATTTCTACGTGGCCATCCTCGTTCAATCTTATTCCATCGTCGGACTTGCAGAACAGTACACCCTGTAACAGGACCACCTCCATGTCCAACGCATACCGCATACTGTACTGTGGACTCAAGTCCTTCGGTTCATTTCGTCAACTGTATCACACCATGTGCATGATCCCACAGCGCATCATCAAATTCTGGACGAACACTCCAACTGACGTCGTGGCATTTGCAATTTGCCCCCATTGCTCAATCTCTTCAAACGTACCACCGGAGCATTTGACCGTCGATATCGCATCCCTCTATATACGGATCGGTAAATATCAGCCTGATGCTCCGTTATAGACTGTCGAATAGCATACCCTTCTCAAATTAATAAATGTATCCGATACATTTAACCGAGGAATGGCCCATTTGGAGCTGGGAGATGAGCTCTCTTCCTCGTCGACTTGTGCTTGGTGTGCTCAATTGTCAGGTCTGACATGGCTGTCCCGACTTTACCCTAAAACCTCATCAAGGTTATATGCTGACCTGGTCCAGCTGACCAATCACGAGCCGAGTCAGACACATATCGTCATCGGATTGGCTTGCTCTAGAATGTAACGAATATTGAAGGTGATTTCGTTAAACCAGTACATGTTGACTCATCAAATACAAAAGACCAGTTTCATCTACTGAAACAAAATATCGGATCCTCATCTCAGACGGGCACTGCGAAAATTCGGAATCACGTGAGGGAGAGGAGACGAACGCTATGGGGATGAGCAACAACCATCAGAAGCTCGAAGAGCTCATTTTCGACCCCATGCTCAGATGCCAGCAATGCATGTGTTTTGCCTTGTCGTGGAGAGCTGCCGTTCCAAATCCAAATCACACTGGTTCCCCTGTTGTCTCCAAGTGAAACTCTAGTCAATTGCCGTTTTCTCCCCTCTGTGGACGGACGACTGGAGACTGACAAATGGGCAACGAAGCCTCCCGTCGCATCAAGGAGACACCGCTGGCGCCGCAAGCCGCGTTCCCGTACGTCGTCAACACGCGCTTCCTGGTGGACCATGTGGTCACACTGCGTGTCCAGCAGGGCTTCTGGACGCACACCCATCCGCAAGCGCTGCAGATCAAAGACGTCGGCACCAACAAAGTCATGTTCCAGATCCCGCCGTCGTCCAGAGACCCGTCCCTCGCCACACAACGGCAGCTTCTCCTGGACAACAAAGGCATCCCTGTCGTCATGATGAGTGGGTACGCCGTAGGGTACGAGTACGGCATGTACGTGCCGTGCTTGCCACCGCGACGAAGAGAAGACTATGACGAGGAGACGCCATTGAACTTGAACAATGCGCTTTGTTTCTTGGAGACCAACAACCGTCCGTTAGAAATGCGCGTGCGCGTGCGGCTCCAAGATCCAGCGACTGGCGGCGTTGTGAATATCAAAGTCGAAGGCATTTGGCGCACTCACCACGCGCTTTTCTGGATGGATCGAGGAGACCCCAAGAAGCGCGAGTGTATTGGCCGTGCGTACTTGGAACCCGAGTCCGCGCAGCCAAAGATCCAAGACAAGAGAGTGATGTACTGGGTGGATGTCGCGCCAGGCGTGGACATGGCGCTGATCATATTGGCCTGCGCCGCGCTGGACGAAGAGCTCGCGAACAAGAAAAGCGGGAAATCCATTGAAATTGGAACCGATGAGACCACGAGGTCACTGGCGAGACGCCATCATGGGATGGTGTACAGCTGAGACTGGATGGAGACGTGTGGAGGTGTGTGTGGAGAGAAGAGAAGGTGTTTAGATATACCAGCGCCGATGGGTTGCCGTTGTTGTAGATTTTTTTTTTTTTTGCGCAGAGTGTAAAATTATGGATCAACCCTTGGTGGGTTTTAGTTAAATATGGATATATTACATCAATGTCTTGTGGACGGACGTCGTGCGTGGTTCCATTGTTTTCTTTCCCCTCCGCATCCAAAAGCCCTTGGCGGATCCATTGATTCCTTGATCCAGTGGCTGCGATTCTGATCGCAAGCTTCCGACTCTGTGGCCATGACATTTTGACTCAATGCATTTTGTTATTCCGAAAATAGACATAGTAGTTGAAATTATTTACAATCTAAGCATTCACTATGTAAATGCATGCCCTCGTAACCTCGATGTTTGCATTGATTTATATTTCGCCAATTTGCCAAAGAAGGGGGAAAACTATACAGTTCGTCTTGTGAAACGGAATACCATCGGATGTGGGACTCCAACATCTCCATCTCCAAAAAAACAACAAGCAAAAAAGACACCAATGCCATCATGTTCGTGGTCAATGGACGGCGCCGCGGAGCCTGGCTGGACCAACTCCACCATGTGTCCTGGCGTAGGCCAGAGCATCGCGCTGCCAGGTCCGGTCATCCGCTCGGAGCTGGACAACAAGTTCCTTCCAAGCGTCCCGCTCACGAACGCGTCGATCGTGGTCATTGTGAGTGCCATCGGCGCCTGCAGCGGCAATTTCTCGATCGGCGCGTGCCCAAACTACGGAACACTGCGCACAATCCACTACGACGTCCACGCGCTTTCGCTGCCGTCTGCGCTGCCTCTTGTGGTTGTAGCGCCTGGCCAGTGTGTCCAGTTTAAGCACCACCCCGTCGACAATAACTGGAGAAACACGACTGCCTGTGATGGGTTCCCCGTGATCACTGCCGGGTTTGCACTCATTGGCGACTTCTGTCTCTCGTCCTACGCAACGGAAACGATTTGCGATGGCCATAACACACAGGCCACGACACCGCCATCAAGTGGTGCTCCAACACAGACAGCGCATAGGAAGCAGTGGAAAAGAACTTTCGTTGTGGCCGCAATGGTGGCGATTGCCACAGTGTTCCCATGCTGACATTCGACAATACAATAGAGAACTGTACTACGGGTACTAAATAATATTAATTTGGAAAGCAATCCAAAAGTACAATGTACAGTGCACTTAATTCTTGGTTCCGGAGTAATAGTACTCTCCTGCAAGTTGCAGGAGTACTGTACCGTATTAAAACACGTCGTTCGTCTACAGGGCTTCGTTTCGATCCATCTTGCAGGGTGCAACACACACACCTCAAGGACCACCCTGTCTCAAAATACTTTCACCCAGAAGGACCGGTACAGTTGTGGGTGCAAGCATGTGCCTAACCTGCCCATTGCCGTACACTTCTATAGCGCCACCAAAAAATTGCATTCGTGTCCACAAGTTATACCCAAGTGTCCCACGACCTAAGGTTTTCTTGCGATCTCTCCTCTTGATCCACTGCTCATTTCCATCTTTGCCACCGCATTATCCCGCAGCAACCACCTCCACCATGCTGAACTCCACAATGCAGAACACCACCATCTCTAGCTGTTCCTATGCGCGCGACAGCACCATCCAGCCCGGATGGGTCAACTCAACCATGTGTCCACGGTTTGGTCTCAGTGTCACACTGCCCGGCCCTACGAAGCTCTCCACCGACACCAGCACCACCAAGTTCGAGCCAACCGTCACGATCGAGGACGCCTCCATCGTCACCACGGTCAGCGCCATTGGCAACTGCACGGGCGACTTCACGATCGGTCCGTGTGACAAGTACCCTGGGGTCACGATCACGTACGAGGCCAACCACTTGATCTCGCCACTTCCGTTTGTCGTGGTCGTGCCTGGCCAATGCGCCAAGTTTAACCACGAAATGGTCGCTAACCAGTCGGCCTTGAAGACCCCTTGTGTTGGAGACCCAACGATCACGGTCGATTTTGCATTGATCGGCGACTACTGTAAGAAATACCCAGCGTCGGAACACTGCAAAGACTTCAACAGCAAGGCCACGACACCACCGTCGTCAGGAGCGACTAGTAGTCAGTGGAAACGTAGCGTAGCGGTCGTGGCGTTCACAGTCGCGACCGTGGTCAGTGCTGGCATCCTGTAAAAAAATCATATTATGCGCAGTAATAATACACAGTGAGCTGAAATATATTTTTGCGACGTAAACAACAAAATACCGTTTAGGGACGATTTTACACCTATTTTACACCATCAAATTCAGAGGAGGCGTGCGCAAGTTTCTCGCTTGAATCGTCGGTGGCCTCGTTGGCCTCGTGGGGCCCACGAGGGGCTGCCGAGACGAAGTCAAGGCCAAGAAGCGCCATGACGACCGTGACACAACAGCGAGGACGTGGGATTGCATTGGTTTGGGGGGACGTGGAAGTGATGCGGGGGTCACGCAGTCGGTTTGATTTAACATTTATTAATGAATAGCGGTTTTGGATACAGTCGCACCTCCATGTAAGGACCCCCCGTCAAGGAAAAAATCCCATGTAAGAAACTGAAATTGAAACACGGAATGTTTTGACTTGATTTTTGTATGTGGATTCTATATAAGGTATATAAGGAACATGAAATGAGTTTTGGATGCACCGATTTAGGATTTCCCTCCGAATAAGGTCGATTTATGGTCGATTATATGCGGATTTGCCGATAATATACTACTTCGAGGTATTATTTTATGCCTGACCAGGATATTGCCTCGTAATATCCGATATTATATATCACTTTTGGCAAACATTGTATTTGTTTAGAGGGGTTCCCTCCATATATGACCGATTCATGTAAGGAATCCTGCCTCGGTCCCACACACTTTGATTCCGTATAGGGAGGTGCGACTGTATGAGGGAGAAAAAAAAAGAGAACGAGCGCGAAGAGTTCTTTTATTTCAGTGTATCTAACAGTGAGATTCTCACTCAGTCAGAAAGGTGACTGCGCTACTGTGTGTTCGAATTTTTTTCAATCGGACAGGAGTTCAGTTGAAGAACAAAAAGTGAAAAAGTGATTTGATTTGGAGAGATTTGGAAGGGAGGTGTCACTTCACGATGAGGGTCTGTGACCCTCGACCCTGGGTCACGTGGGGCGGCTCGGTTGGCCAAAACAACAGGCGTGTGTGTGTGAGTTTCTCACAGTGAGAGACCGCCCACTCGAGGCTGGCGTCCATTTCCCAACTCTCCAAGCCACAAGAACACCCACCAAAAGCTCCACAACCAAAAGCTCCACAAAGATGCAAATTCGTTTTATTTTCTTGGCCGTTTTGGCACTCGGCATGGCGGTAACCGCGACAAATGCGCTGGCTGTTGGCCCCTTAGCCATGGGTTTTGAGAGAGAGCTACGCACTCGTATTCCTCCATTGGCGCCAAAGCAACCAACTGAGTTGACTGCAACTCAAACGAATCATTCCAAGCGCAATCTGCGAACGCTGACCCCTCCAGATGAACGTACAATTGTCCAATTGGGGGATTCGCAAGTCTAGACAATAATCCGTTTATGATCGTGGGGTCTGCTGAGTGGCGAATTTCGAAGTTAGCCGTAAAAAGGATTCCAAAGCCATCCGTAAATGTGTTCACAAAAACAAGTGTTACATTTATGTCGTACCGGTACTGGTAATAAACCTGCATTATCAACCTCTTTTGCCGGACTTATACATAAAACACTTTTTCGCTATCCGCATTCCTTGCGTGGATTTACAATTCCACATGTATTACGGTTGTAAATGGGTTCGTAAAACGGAAATCAAAGAAAACAAAAAATGCCGTTTATGATGATTTTACACTAGTATATTTGGTGGCCTTGGCAATGAATCACGATGACATGCTCTCCTTAGGGGGCAACAGAGGTCTACTCCTTGCTTTGGAACCACACGCGGTCTTGTTTTACATGGAAAACTCATCCGCAGGGTCCACGAAATCTCCAGGCCAGGCCGTTTTGCGCAAGTTTCTCGTTTGGTCTTCGTCGCCCGCGGATTCCGCCGAGACGCACGCAAGGCCAAGCACCATAGCGAGTGTTACGACGGCGAAGAAGCGGCGGATCTGCATCGGTCTTGTTCAAACCTTGGCTGGGTACTTTGGCTGAGTTCGACAATGAAGCTCTTGAGAAAGGGGTGGGAGGGGACCGGGTTTTTTGGGCAAGAAGCCCGCCTTATCTCAGTGTATCTCATGGGGTCAGTGAGCAATGTGCATACAAGCTCGAAATGGCGGGTTTGTGGTGAAAAAGGTACGTTAACTCGAGATATGGAAGGTTCTGTGTCGCTGTGGGCTACAATTTGTGCCACTGATATCTGAGAGCCATGGATCCTGGCGGTCCAGTATAGGAGCTCCTCCTCAGTTCAGAGGAGCTCCTGGTGCAGGCTGCACCAGGGCACCTGGTTGCCAACTTGGCACTGAGCATGCACTGTGCCGACAACAGCCACCGCTCGGATCCGTTCGCTTGAGCATCCAATTTCCAATTGTCCCAGCCACAAGAACAGCAACCAAATCGCCACGTTGTCCTTCTCCACAACCACGATCACGATGCAACTCCGCTTTATCCTCACCGCCGCCATGGTTCTCACTATGGTGTGTGTCTCGGCAACCGCCACGGTGGCAGAGTCGACGGATTCACTGGGGTTCGCTCCAGTCATTGCGCTACAGCAAGCCAAGTCCACTGGAACAACAACGGATTCCGAACGCAAGCTACGGACGCGGCTGCCTCCAGATGAAATGGTAGCAAGTGTCGGTACGCTGTACTGATAGTATTGATTTTAGTATCATCTTGGTATCCGCTGGAAAAAAAACAAAAACAAAATACCAGTGGAGTGGCTGTTTGTGGATGTTATAGGACGTTCAAAATTCATAATACTTGCTACCATAATACACTGTTTGTCGTTCACTCTGCCAGTGCTACTACTCTCTACAAGTCGGTGCCAATGAACAGCGCCTTCCCGGATTTGGCACCACGGCGATCACGGGGTTCCATACCATAGTGGCGGTCCGCGAGCATCTTGGTCATCTCATCGGTGCCGACCTCGAGTCCTTTGCCGCTGTTTTTCTTGGCCAGCTCTTCGTCAAGTGCGGCGCAGGCCAACACGATCAACGCGACATCCACGCCAGGCGCGATATCCACTTGGTACAATTTCGGGTCTTGGTTCTTCTGATTCTTCTTATCGATGGGCGCGGCATGGACACGAGCGATACACTCGCGATCTACACGCACACCGCGGTCCAGATAAAAGACGGCGCGATGCGAGCGCCACGTGCCTTCCACTGTGATGTTCGCGACCCCACCAACAGTCGATGGGTCAGGTAGTTCCAGGCGCAAGCACCGTTCCAGTGGACGCGTGTTTGTCTCCAAGAAACAAAGCACACGGTTCAATGAGTTGTCCTGTGGAGCACTCGCTGGCAAAGGCACCGCTGGGATGTACATGCCATACTCGGGCCCTACGGTATACCCTTCCATCGTGACGATGGGCACACTATTATGGTCCAGTAAGAGCTGTTTCTTCTTTATAATGGTGGTGCCCATGTCCGTGGGTTGGGGAAGAATCTTGAACATGACTTTGTTGGTATCGATATCGATAATCTCGAGCGCCTGTGGTTCTTTGTGTGACCAGAAGCCCTCTTGAAGCGCGAGCGACATGGCGCGCTCTTGCATGAAGCGCTTGTTGATCACGCGCGGGAACCGCGGCTGCGGCATCAACGGCGTCTCCTTGATGCGCTTGGACGGTTCGTTGCCCATGGCTTTGATCCACAGTGCTTGTCGTGAAAGTGCAATGCGCTGGGAGTCGAGGGACACGCGCCGCTCGCCTTCTTCTGCTTTCCGTCGGTTTGTGTGAGCATCTCCATTTTGTTTGATTTTTTTGCGTCAATACTTGTGGGTCATGTTTATTGGCTGAATATCAAGCCCTCCCATATCTTATTGGCTGAAACTGAGATGCACCCATTAATTGGGCTGGGTCACACTGATGGTAAACAGCAGTCAAGGCAACTCATCAAGATCACGCTCGTGTGGCCAGCTTGGAAGAGCTCACGTACAGTACTTTGCCGTGCTCGTCGCAAAGTGAAGCGTTGCTGTCCAAGGAGTACAGTGCTGCGGTTGCCGCGGACTACTTAAACCAAGTGCACGCGATGCTCAAGTAGTCGCCCAGAAGAACACTTTGCAGCTCATGATCACTTGAGTTTGGGCTTCGACATTGGCGGTATTCACCGCCCTCGGCTTCCACACAGCACGGACATACCTGCCTGGGTAACGCAAGCTCCAGCTCTAACTTCAGGGAGTTGACAATTCTTCGGACAGTCAAGCCAATCTGGCGGGCTGCACCAATTGGATACGTGAGTAACAGTTCCTGGTGCTTTGGTTGGCCAATGGAGGGACCCGTTCACACGTCACATACGATTTGGCAAATTATGATTGGTCAATAGAGTGATCAGCACACCGAGACGGATCGATTTGCTGAACCCCAGCTTTTGCACCATCTGGTTCTTGGCAACACTCTCTTCTGGCAACTATGTAGACTTCGGACTCCACAAAATTGCCAAATTAGAGGTGAGCTTTCAACTGTCTCCTTCCTCGATGAGCAAATAGGCTCATTTATGTCGGTCGAAAGGCGCCTTGACTGTTCCTGCCTGCAAATTGGAGCAGCTCCTTGTGCCGCACAAGGATGCTGCCTGGCGGTTGGTCCCTCCCCCTCAGCGCAAGTGCGCCGACAGGGAGAACCAATGCTGTCATTCCCCGTATAGCGTCCTGCTAGCGGAGTCTATCCCCTCTCACCACCAAGGTCTCCTTGGTATACTGTACCTCGTACACGCATCGTGACAGCCACCATCATGCGTCTTCTCATCTCTTTGGCAATCGCTGCAGTCGCCGCGTTGGCTGCTAACCCGACTGCCAGTGCTGCAGCACTGGACAACAATGTCAAGCTCTATGGAATCAACTACGACCGTCGCCAGGCGCCGGATTGGGACCCCACGCAGTGCAAGACGCAGCAGCAAGTCGCCGAGGACATGAAAGCCATCGCGCAAATCGCGCAAAGCGTGCGTATCTACGGACTCAGCGACCGCCCAGCGTGCCACACGAGCCACGTGCTCACCGCGGCCAAGGCAAATGGCATCAAAGTCGCGCTTGGCATGTGGACAGGGCTCACAGCGCAAAGCTTTGCCGAAGAGCTCAAGCGGCTCGAAGGCCTGCTGAAAACCAATGCGATCGACGACAACGTGGTCTCCAGCATGCACGTCGGAAGCGAAGCGTTGCTGCGCAAGGAGTACAGCGCTGCGGTCGCCGTTGACTACTTGAACCAAGTGCGCGCGATGCTCAAAAAGTACAACAAGAGCAATTTGAAGCTCACGATCGCCGACGTGACCAACTCGTACTACAAAAACCCACAGCTTCTCAAAGCCGTGGACTACGTGTCGGTCAATGTGTTTTCCTTTTGGGAAAAGAAGAACGTGAACGAAGGCGTGGCTGTTTTGCTGGACGGCATCCGCAGCTTGAGGATGCAAGCCGCGGCTCTAGGCAAAGACGTGGTCATCGGAGAAACTGGGTGGGCGTCCGGTGGCAGCCACGAAAGAGCCGGTGTCGCGACGCTTGCCAACCAGAAAAAGTTTTTCCAAGACTTTGTCAAGCAAGCAACGGTCCACCAGCTGCCGTACTATTGGTTTGTCGCGTTTGACGCGCTCTGGCAACAACAAGCGATGGAGCCAACCACGGTGGAAGCGCATTTCGGTGTGATGAACATGGACCGGTCGCTCAAGAGCAGCTACACGGGCGTGGACTTGAAGCCACGCAAAGTCACAACGTTCCAAGCGTCTGGCAATGGACGCCTTTTATCCGAGGCCGTGAATGCCACCAACGTCATGGCCGTGACGGGCATCGATCTCAAAACCGCCACTGATCTGGCGGCCACCAAGATGACCAAGCTCCAGAACCAGTGGATCGTGGAGACAAGCACGGGTGGCCAAGTGCTGCGGTCGGTAAACAGCGATCGGTGCCTCCACGCGACAAGCGGCACGAACGGCGCTGTGGTCACCACCGCCACGTGTGTGGATGGCGATGTCCACCAGAAATGGGCGTTTGATTTTACCAAAAAGAAACTCACACAGGCCGGGTACAGCGGGTACTGTTTGGATTACGTGCCGTCATCATCGGCGAATTACAAGCTCCAGTTGTGGAAGTGTCTGGACAGCAGTAAGAACCAAGGGTGGGTCGTTACGGGGCTGGCTGATGACGCGTTCTCGGCGGGTACAGTCGCGCCTCGCACAGACAAGCCGACTCCAACTGCTACTCCGACGGCTACTGCTTCAGGTGGTGGCGAGTCCGCGACTTCCGTGCGGTTTTTCACCAAGGATTCCACGGGCGCCACGCAACCATTCGCGCAGCTTGTGCGCGTCGCGCAGACTGTCACGTTTGGGTTCAGCGCAGTCGGCGCCGGCATCGCTGGCTCCGAGTGGTTGTACGACGAAACCTCGCAGCTGCTCAAGTCAAAAGACTCGACGTACTGCTTGGACGCGTACGAACCGAAAAACGGCGGCATAGTCCACGTGTGGACGTGTAACCAGCAAGAAAACAACCAGAAATGGGCTCACGACAGCGCCACAGGCCAGCTCAAGCACGCTGTCCACAAAGGGTTTTGCCTGGATGGGGATTTGGCACGTGGTGTGGTCCACTTGTGGACTTGTATGGCCAATAACAACAACCAAGTGTGGCGTAAAGTGGCTGCGTCGTCCACGGCCGTGCGTATCACCAATACAAAAGATGCAAGCGTCGTGGAGTTTGTCACACAAGACCAGCAGCTGGGCAAGCCAGTGGTTTCACCGTCCAATGACAAGCAGATGTGGTTTTGGAATGCTGTGCGTGGTACGTTGGTTTCCAAGTGGAGTGGCGAGTGTTTGGATGCGTACGAGCCGAAAGAAAACGGCCGCGTCCACACGTGGAGCTGCTCTGCGAGCGAGGGCAACCAAAAATGGGCTGTCGACAACGGCCAGATCAAACACGCGACCCACAAAGGGTTTTGCTTGGCGTACGCCAGTGGTAGCAGTCCAGCGACCAAGCAGCTCGTGCTCAAGAGCTGCAACAAGTCGGATGCGACCCAGTTGTTTGCGCTTGTCGGGATCAAGGTGTGAACATGAATTAGGAACAGAACCCGGCGAAGGGAAGCCGGGAAGACTTTTGTTTTATTGAATTCAGGTCGCTGGCTGAAGTGGAATCGCTTGGTGGTATATACAGTACGGTACTATTAGTATAAAACAATACATATGTGGTCACGGCCTTGTCGTGCCCCATTTCAAGGGGATTCCTTGTTGTGAGACCACAACCATGCTATTACCGGCAAAGCGCAGCACCTCTGCGCGATGGCTCCAATCGCAAAAGCCGACAATGAGTGTGGTGGTGGGATGATGGGGAACGTGAGTCACCCGGTTCTTAATACCGCTCGTTTCTCCTGTGCGGGTGAGGACTTGGCCACCATATTGATTGCATCTGTTCCCTCGTGCCTTCTTTCCAGTCGTGGTGGTGGACGCAGCTCGAATTAATAGAGCGGCCTTCGATCACAATTTCCTCCACAGATTTTTTTTTTTTGTCTTGCTGTATTGTATCACCCAGTATCCTATAGGATATGCGGATGCAAACACTGGTGGCCATGTCCAACACCGCCACATACACTTGGACCACGACTCACTCGAAGACAGAACTCTCATGGCGAGATCGTCAAAGAGCAGTCAACACGAAGCCATGCACAGGACACTGTGCACGGCACACAGCGCAAGATTTACAGTACTGTACCGGTACAACACTGCAGTCAACAGCACAGCAACTTCAAGCGGAAGCGCTGCACCCCAAAAAAAAAAAATCAAGTGTCGGCCCCCACACACACACACACACACACAGCGGACTGCAAGTAATAATGTACAGTACTATGGTACTGTCCAACATGCACTTGATTTTTCTTTTCTTCTGCGTTGAACATTGTCTGCACGACTCGTACAGCACTGTCAGGTACCACTTCTCTCCCTTTGCCTGGTTCAAGGTGCCGCATCAAATGGATTTCGTGGTTTTCTGAGGTTGCTGGTCGACTGACTATCCACAGCGATCAACCCACGCCTCTATCATAGAAGGTGTGGGCTGGATCGTGCACAGGATTCCTATTGTACAGTGCCGTCCGCGAATTCTGAAGATGACCCATCCAGGCACCTCCGTTTGAGCTCGCAGTCAACCCACACTTTCTTCAATTTCCACAGGGTATACTGAATTAGAGTATTTTTGTACTGAATATGTCCAAATCAGCAATCCATTTAAGGAGGTATAATTTGTTGAAAATCGAGTTTTCATCAGTAAAACCATTTTGGTGCTTGGTCTGCCCCATGGATCCCACATGAAACTGAAAGATCGCAAGACACCGGATTTTTTTTTCTTGCAGTTTGGCTTCGGTACAGAAACCATCCACTTCGTTGTGCATTCTGCTCGTGACGAATGCTGACAGAAAGAATACAAAAAATAAAGATAAAACGACAAAAATCAAAAAGAATTTCACCCCTCCCAATTACCTAAACCAGTATGTTTATACCTGGGGTGGATTAGAGCGACAGCCATGCGGAGGGAGGGTAGGGAACCCCCCGCAGCATGAGCGGCTAGCGACCCCACGCTGTCCAGAATTCATTATCTATAAAGCGATAGCCCCGTAGCGAAGCGAAGGGTGCTTTCTCCCGAGCACTCTAGCGCAGCGGGTGCGAGCGATACCTGCCGGAGCGATAGCTCCGGAACGATTGCCTCATATGTCGCCTCGCCGCAAATTACCACCAATTTGAGGTTTTATTGAGGTTTTTTATGATTTTTGTACGTTTTTTTTATTTTTGTCGTTTTCATTTGATTTTTCGAGCTCTGTCATGCTGACAGGAGCCTTCTTCAACTTGTCAAGCTTAATAGACGGTGCAGTTTGTCCTGCACAGTACAGTACTGTTCTCTGAGTCATTTGTTGTTTGTTGGGCAGGTCCATCGTCTGAGCCAATGCGACGCACTTTGTAGATTGCTCACATCCGCCCACATCACATGGTCTCTTCAGTGCCAGTGTACTGTACGTGCGGCAGTGCCCCCGCATTGGAAGGCATTGGAATACACTGCCCTCCAGAAACGTTCGTTGCTGGATTCCAGTTCACGTGTATCCTGTACACTCTCAATGGGGGCAAAAGCTTTTGGCCATCAATTTCGAACAGGACATGGTCAACCTTGAAGAACAGCACAGTTGTCCAGAAGACTGGGCCATCGACGTACATAAAACAGGCATTATGTCTGTGATCAGGCCGCCAGCCGCACATAGCCAGGCCATATCCTTGACCAATGTGGCCACCGCTGAACAAATCCACGTCCCTCGTCGGCACAGCCTGACGTGAGCTCCAAGCAGTCTTGAGTCAATCAAGACAGCCACGATGGATCAGCTGCTTCAGCAATTCATTTGGGTGGGTGATCCTGGACGGACGATCGCTTCTGCTTCGACGCGTACTGTACACTATACTCTGGGTTCAACAAAGGCAGCCCCAACTGAGCACGGCAACAACGACTGATCCGCTTCGGCAGGTTCTCCCCACCTCCCGCCTGTGGATCCGAGAGAGCTTGCTGCTGCTCTCTTGGTTGGTTCCTCATTCCGCATTTCTCCATCTTGAGTTCCAGTCAAGCCGTCCACTTCACCTCCACTTTCCCAGTCATCAAGATGGTCTTCGCTGCGATCCGCAACGTTCTCGCGGTGCTCGTCATGGCCGCGGTGTGCCAAGCCGCCAACGAAGTCAAGGTCACGTCCTACACGTTCGATGGTGCCAACCTCAAGGGCGCCGTCTCGCTCACCAACTTGGCCTACGCCAAAGTGGTCAACGTGATCTACGCCAACAACGCGCAGACCTGGGGCAACGTTTGC
>JAADWJ010000541.1:0-16313 GCA_023336165.1 Pythium monospermum
CTTGGATACATTTCGGCCATTTGCCGAATGTTGAGGTAGACATGGGTACATTTTATCAAAATATATAGTTTAACCAAAAACAAACACATATTTTGTGGACCACATCGCTATATGAGTTGGGCTTATATTTGAGATGGCTACTGTACTCGCGTGGCTCATCCAAATTGCACAAGAAAAAGATGGCGACCTACAGCGATGTGGGCGGCAATCCGCATGTGTTTGCGTCGATTACATGCGTTCTACGTGCCAGATCTCCGGCAGTCCACGCTCTTGTACATGTCGTACAGCTACTGGATACGCTACTGGATGTCTCTGTGCGGGTCTCCCTGCAAGACGCAGCAAAAAGCGGCGCCATCCGTCTGTTTGATCGTGTCTGCAAGCGACAGCGCCTCGAACCAAGAGCGCGACTACCACCAACGAATGGCGATCACTGTTTGCAAGCGTACCACTTGAGCAAGGCCATGGAAGCAGCTGTGGAGCATGGGCACATGGACATCGTACAGCGTATCCATGCGCTCTATCCTCAGCGGCTGCCTGTGAAGTCGCTCCCGCTAGCAGCGGCATACGGGGATCTTGGGCTGTTCCAGTGGTTGCTGACGCACCGCACCGACGCCGTTTGCGCAGCGTCTCCTCTGGATATTGACACTTTATCCACTGGATCGGGTCTGAGGTCACGGAGCTGCTGTTTGAGGCCTGCGTATGCGCACGCGATCCAATGCCGTCACCTCCACATCGTCAAATCGTTGCTTTGCAATGGATTCGAGCCATCGCATGGCTCAACCATCGTCAACAACTAAACCATCCTCACACGTGAGCTCACGGAAAACAACCACATCTGCGGTATCTGAGAAGTAGTAGCGGGCCTTGCGCTTGTTGGCGTTTTCGAGATCATCTTCGCCATCCGAGCTTCTGTTTCCACTCGTCGACACTGCTTCCTCCTCTGCTTCCTCCTCTGCTTCGTTTTCTTTCTCGTCCTCGCGGTCAGCGGCAACATCCTCAAACCAATGAGTTGAGGCATCGTTTGCCTGGGCCGGAGGTCGATGCTCAGCCACAGGTGCAACATGCTGGCGAACAAGTTGCTCGTCCATTGGCGTCGCACGAAGAGGCATGCGTTGACCTCTGCTGGTCGACGGGACACGAAGCTGCACCACAAGTGGACCGGTCATTTGTGAGAAGCCAGTGGGTTGGGAGGACGGAACAACCTGCGGTTGTAGCTCTGCGGTGGCATGTGAGCCACCACCATCTTGCGCATGCGCATCCATGGAGACATGCGCCAGTCCCTGGCGCTTGGTGCGCTTGCTCTTGCTCTTGGGTTTGCTTGCCGCCAGCGCCATTTTCTCAAGTTTGTCAATGTGCTGAGTGATTTGGCGGACGTGTCAGTGACCAAAAGGAAACCACCGTATAAACCGATTGTTTGTACCCCTATTTGCTTGATCGGGTTATTAAACTATACAGGTTTCCGATGAGATAAACACCCACTTATCGAAGGGCGTTTTTGATGGTTTCTGATGAATTTCAGACTGCTCACTTATCGAAAAGCGATCTGTTTGGGGAGGGGTTCGCTTAAAACCGGGAGATAATTAATATAAGAAGGTTTGCTAAACCTCTCTAATATTCACACACAAGTCGCAGATTATTTGGTACACCGGAGAAGCACGATGTGACTGCACTTTGTACACAACTTTCACCAGGAGGGAAGTGAGGTGGCAGCAGCCCAAAATCCGGCGATTCGAATGGCAAACCGGCAACAAATCTGCCAACCGTCATGTCACCAGCCGCTTCGTACCGTATATACGTATTTTGGACGCCAGGCAAACTCCATCCAGCTCGGAGGCAAATGGCGGCTGCAGATGGGCCGGGTGTCAAGCATGGACTGACGAACGTGGTTGATCCCTTTCGGGCAGAGTGAGAGCCAAATTCGTTGGCCTGGAGGCCAGTCTGCAGCAAGCGTGTCTGGATTTCAGCGGTAGAAAGCGCACGTTTCAAAGCTTTGGTATAGCGATCGTACTGACACTTTCCTGGAACGACTTTGCCATCCGACGAAAAGCCGAGCACAGCAAATTATATTCCAAGAGCGAGAATTGGACAAACCTCTGGAATGAGTGGGTTTGCGTAGATATGGCGACCGTCGCCTGGACGGTCACCCTCCTGATCGTTTTTCATGTGGCTGAACTTGATAGCCAGCGCATCCTCATCCCAGTAGACATGGGCATGGCGAATAGATTCGGTGTTCGCCGCTCGACACATCAGGTTCCAGCTCAAGACCAAAACAAATCGACTGAAGATGGCATTTTTTGAACTTGATCGGAGGAGCACACTTGAGACCGATCGATACAAAGAAAAAGAGAATGGTTCTTTGCCATCCGACATCTTCACATTTCTTGCTTGTTTTGCGCTGGTCAGTTGGGTTTTTATTCCCTTGTAGAAGACAGTGAGATTAGCAGCAAAATCCACTGTCATCCGCGCTCCACTGAGTGTGTGGAGGAAGACGAGAGCTGACCGGAACGTCCCAAAAACTGACTTGCTGTACGTGGCGCCATCGCCGCGCTTCTGGGCAACGAGGAAGCGGCAAAAATCCTTGTGTGTGAGCTGATCAAGGTGTATGGGGCTGACAAATGGCGAGCGACGCAACCAGTCGGACAAAAAATTGCCGTCGATGAGATCCACGGCACCAAGTGCGGCCAAAACCTCATCCCCAAAAAGCCGTCGGGCATTCTGGCCGCGACCACAGCCACTGAATAAATCTTGCTATGGTGTTCTAGTATATGTTTCGGGTGCCCTTCGTGGTCGTGTTGGCCAGCACATTCTCAACGAGAAGATCCAACTCGTCCATTATTGTCGGCTTTTTGAAAACTTGATTCGTTGTGACTGTTCGTTTAGAAATAGAAACCATAGATACAGCAGTCCAACTGTTCTGCAAATTCGTGCTATCAATACATTACGTTGACGTTTTTTGCGACGTTTCCCCATGATGGCACGATGGACTGCGTCCTGCTGGCCATGGCTCCGCTTATCGACGAAGATGCGCGCGACCACTCAGCTGAGAGTCACGCTATATTCCTCACTACAGTGCTCGGCTTCTTTGGGAAAACGCTCGCGTCTGTTGCCTATCTCGTTGGGGATAACTGTTCGGTGAATAGCCTCCTCGCGTCTTTGCTCAATGTGCCGATTGTGGGCTGCGCAAGCCATAGGCTTAATTGGCTATTGTTGGTATCATGGCGGATCACGAACATACGCTGGACAAGGTGCAGCAAACACTGCGCAAGTTGCATGGTTTAAATGCTGCTGCGCAATTATGGTATGTATTCGAGTATTTTCCATGAATATTAATATCTTTTTCGCTAATTCAATTTTGTGTCTGATTTTATACTTTGTAGCCGCCACACTGGTCTGCGACCTGTGATGCGTCAAGCAAAGCGCTGGTCGTCTACGTACAGTATGGTGGCCAGACTTTAAGCTGAAGCTGTTTATCGACGTCATTGACGACGACTCAATCGATGCCCTTATGTTGACTCGAAAAGAGGAGGCGGCTCTTTCCAAGCTTTTCCGAGACCTCGAAGATCTGGAGTCGGCGTCGAAGAGACTGCAGCACAAAGACTCCGTGACGCTTCTCGATGTGCGCGATCTCTTCGACGCCTTGATTGAACGCCATCCAACGATGGCGAGCCACCTTGCCACGAACGCCACCATCGTACGCAGCCCAGCGTTTGAGTCGGCGTGCGTGCTGGCATTGGCTGGGCGTGTGCAAGAGCTCACGGCCGGGCCGAGCAACATGAGTTGCTCCGTCCATTCCGCCCAGAGCCGAGCGCAGCGGTTGCCATCAACGGCGACGAACTTGGCTCCGCTGAGCGCATTTTTCGTGAGCGCAAGCGAGCGCGTTTGTCGACTCCACAGTATCGCAACATTCACTGTGTGCCCTTACTTCTAACATCGTCAAAAGATTCTTTAGCCAGGCGAAAATCGTGCTTGGGCAGCATCGCCTCTCGATGTTGCCTATTCATTTGGAAAGTATCCTTTTCTTGAAAATAAATCGTCGTTTTTGGAAGACAGGAACGATCTCGGCCAATGTCAACGAGTACAAGTTGCTTCCGAAACAGCAAATGGTGAAAGCAATTTTACATAATACATTCCGTATCCACAATAATTTATTTTTGGTCTTCATGGATTTCCCCACAATAACTGACGGAACCGCCATGCCGGTATTGTATTACAATCTTATTATCTGAAGCCCTGGTGCCGCCACAGCCGCCGTATCTGCTCCAGGGTTGGGTGGGGTGGGATTTCATAATAGGAATCCCCTAATACACAATGCTTTACACTTGGAACTCGAATCGCTGTCCAAGTATCAGTCCATGTTCTGTCTAAGTCCGAAGGAAAGATAAATCAAGGAACAGTTCTTGCAAATAACCGAAAAATCCTGCGGCTGTGGAGAGCCTGTTTCAAACCGCTTTCAAACCGTCACATCCAGTTCCAACACTTGGACACCCCAAAGAAAAGCGCAAACATAGAAAACACGAACATGGAAAGAGGCGCAGAGTCGCACGCCACTGCACCGGGGGTTATCCAAGTCCAAGACGCAACCACAGCTTCCACGATCAACCCGCGGAATTTTCCGGTAAGTCGGCCGCCCCGCAAGCGAACGCCTGCGGGTGGCGCTAATGGCATCGCGCTGACGCACGATGTCGACGCCAACGTCGACGTGGTAAGAGGAGATGGTGATGGTGTTGGAAGTGGTAGTGGTGGTGGCGAAGAAGACGAAGAGATCGAGCCGACTCAGCGCACGATGACGGATGCCAACACCAACGATTTAGCGCGAAGTGCTTTCACCTCTCTCGTAGCCGGCGCCAGATCGTTCTAGTGGTGCGCCAAGGTCCAGTTCCAGTCCAGGGTTTTTGCCGCCAGTTTGAGCTCTTGCACGTGACGAAGTGACAAGTGATGGCGTCGACAGTGAAGAAAAAGATGCGGGGAAAAAAAGATGCGGAAAAAAATGTCGCGGGGCGGCGTCACCATGATGAATCGCCGTCGGGGCCCCGGTCTCCTGCAGTCACCCCTCGCGGTTGCATGGCGCTTTGCGTTCGCCCACAAATAGGGTCGGAACGTTCCAGTGATCGTCCAAGTGGTGCGATGAGATCCAGTTCCAGTCCAAGTTTCATGCCGCCGATCGATGGCTCTCTGCCACGTGAGGAAGTGACAAGTGGTGGTCAAAGAGACGATACGGGGAAAGAAAAATCGTGCAGCCGTCGGCGCCTCTTGTACCCGCCCGACGGAGTCGCTCGGCTCTTTTTCCTCGCCCGCAGTTGTTGTTCGGATCGGTCCAATGATCTTCCAAGTGGCGCGCCAAGCTCCAGTTCCAATCCAAGTTTCACTACGCCTCCACCCTCACCATGAAAACAAGCGGCGGCTGCCATAGCCGCGCGCAGCAGCCCGCGTATCCAAGCGCGTGCTTCTTCGCGGGCAATTTCGGATATAATGCGAGACGAAAGATAATTTCCAGTCGACAGAGTCGCTCGGTGACATTGGCAAAAAGGCAGCGCCAAGACGCGTTGCGCCAAGACGGGCAGACGCGTGCGAAACGGCTGCGTCAGGACGAGTTGGACAGCTTGGAGCGGCTTTTCCACGACGTAGTGATGATGATGAGGGCATGGCTGATGAGGAGGAGGTCGATAAAGAGGAGAAGGTAGGTGAACAGGAGGAAGTCGATGAGGACAAGGAGGTCAGTGAAGTGGAGGACGAATACGATGAACAGCAGGAGGTCGATGAGGAGGAGGAAGCTGGTGAGGAGGAAGCGGCTGGTGAGGAGGAGGAAGAAGATGTCCATGTTTCGTCCAAGTCACACGTCGATATTGTCCAAGTTCTGGACGAGCCTTTGCAAGTTTCACCGGCAGACGTGGTTCATGAGAACTGAGCGGCATGGAAAAACATCTTGGACACGGACATGCAGTCGACCCTTTAAGTTAGCGTGGTGACCGAGACCGTCCAGTGCAAAGAACGAAACACACGCTTGAAGAAGTCAAAGACGGCATTGCGCGGTGGGTACGTTCAATTGGTGACCGAGAACTGGGAGGTGTACTAGCGTGTATGTATTTGTACACACGGATGGCGGCCGAAGTCGCGTGGTAAAGGCGAGCGCCCGTGTCGATATATTCGGTCAACGAATTGCATGTTTCGCTTTATCGTGCAAATGAAAAAAAATGATGGGGGCTGGGGCCTTGTGGTCAAGAACGGTGTTTTCCGTCACAATCGCCGATTATTGGTGTTGACGAGTTTGGCACGTATCCTTCTTCTCGCGGCGTCAGAGATCCTGCTGTTGCAGCAGAGTTGGATACAATGCTGGAAACGGATACGGATAGATCCGAAATTTTCACGCGCTTGCTCGCCAAGGGTGAAAACGTCATCCAAAAAGACGTTTACAGCATTGTGGATGGTCACAAGTCCCGTGTGTCTGCGATTGATGATAACGTCGCGACCGCTCAAAAACTCGACAAGGTTTTGGACACGAACGAAGACACCATGGTCACCGTGAATCAGACTCGTCTCGGTGAAACTGGTGTCGTGTCTTTGCGTTCTCAGCGTGTGCGGCGCATGTTCAGCCGTTTTCCGAAGCTCATTTTGGTCGACTGTACGCGCAAACCGAATCGATGAGTTTTGTCCACGTTTGGTCCAAGTTTTTGCTAAGTTTGATATAAGTACTCACCACATTTTGCTGTGTATACAGAAACCAGTACCAGTTGTGCACCTTTATGGTCATGGACGAGCATGGCCGCGGTCCAGTTGCGCAACACAGCTTCTTGGGGACAAACGGTGATTGGCACATGGAACGTGCCTTGGATCACTTCTGGAGAGCCAATCCAGATGCTGCCAAGTTGACACGCGTCATTATGGTTGACAAGGATTTCAATGAGATCAAGGTGCTGGAAGCAGCTTTTCAGAGGCGAGGGCATTGATTTGTGTCTTCCACGTGATCAGTGTCTCAAAACGGCTTCGCGAAAAAGAGAATACGGCAATATCCCCGAAGAAAATCATGTTGACATGACCACCTCATCCACAATCTCATTTATGCCAACGACACTGAAGACTTTGAAAATCAGAAAATGGCATTGGCTGCAATGTGCGACAAGACTGGGTTCCTGGATTTCTGCGCGTGCATGGACAAGAACTGATTCGGCTGTGAGGACATGTGGGTTGTGGACCGCCGTGCGCAATAACACCAACAACATGTTGGAAAGTTTTTCGGCAAGATCAAAAAGAATTTGGTTGGGTCAATGAGTATGGTCCAGAGCCTGAAAAAAAATGCTTGACAAGGAAGAGAGACACGAGGTTGACATGCAGTACAGAGAGAACCGTGTCGGGCGGGACTACAACGCCACGTACGACGAAGAGATGGATGCGGTCCTGCTCGTGGCCACGCACTGGGTTGCGAAACATCTTCATCGTGAGTACAAGATTGCGTATGGAAAATGTGACCGGTACACGTACGATCTTGAGACAAAACTTGGACATGTACTGATCGCCGGCGCCCGTCACATCCACATGGTTTGCATTGTAAATTGGCGTTGCAACTGTGAATTCACTATCACCTTGAAGCTTCTGTGCTGTCATGCCATGGCGTACTGCAAGGCACAAAAAGACCCCACCATCCCATTGGAGAGGATCGACGCCAAGTATGGATCCATGTCTAAGTATTCGCTACTTATTGTCCAAGTTTGATCCATGTTTTTGCACAGATGGTCGTCAAACGAAAAACGCATTTCTGTTCCTGAGCTGCCGACGGCGAGGCAAGCAACTGTGAACAAGTTCGATGCGTTGGCCGTCCGCAAAAACAAAATGGACGCTACAAGAGAGAAACACAACAAGTCGATGCGTGCCACCCACTTGATCAGCCAGGAACTCGCTTGTGTTCAAGACGATCGTGAGTACGAGTCGCTCCTTGCTCAAGTGCTCGGTATGTGGCGCAACCTTCGGCAAGACACGATCACCCCACTCCCCGTCGAAACACAAGACTTCCAAGATGCAGTGGCCATCGCGCCGGTCGCCACGTCACAGCTGACGAGTCAGTGAGCCGCCACGACACCGATGTGGAGATGGACGAAGATAGTGTGGGTGCTGTGGGTGCTGTGGGCGATGTGGAGATGGACGACGACGACGATTTTGAAAAGCCGCCACCCAAAAAACAAAAAAGGACCAAGGACCCGGAACCCAAACAGCCAACCAGCAAGATCCAGCTTCGGCTCAACACGAAAGCCCCCGTGACAGGTCGTCCACGAGTGAACACGCGTGCTCGTATCCAAGAAGAACGCCAAGATCGGCACGGTTCAACGAAAGCAAAGAGTACAGGAAAAAAATGGGGTACGTGACCCTCAAGCAGCTCGTCGACGCGTTGGGTGTCGAGAAGCCGACGTCGGAGGTCACGCTTGCTCGTCTGGATCCTGTCCCGATCCGGTACAAAGATCAACCGAATCGGCGTGTCGTCCACAAGAAGCAAAAAAAAAAAACGGATCTCAACGTGGATCCGTTTTATATGCTTCCCAAAAAGCTCATCCGCTTGTGCCGAAAATTGCTACCTCTCGCCAACAATCAAATTTGAGCAATTCCAATATCCTCGGAATCGAAGGCAAGTGCACCGCCAGGTGCCTTTGTTGACTACGTCCAGATCAGCGATCTTGGCTATGACCACACGACCATTGCGACCATGCGGAGCGTCTACGACCTTCACAAAATTTGCAAGGAGATGGCCAAGTTGATTACGTTTTTGTCGCACGCCGTAGGAAGTTGAAACAGTTATTGAATATGTTTCGTCCAAGTATCCTCCAAGTAAGATCACCGGGTACACCCACGACGACCGCGGCATGCTCTCTCTTCTCGTGCCGACGCATTTTGTGAGCGGCTCCAGCAAGATTTCACCGAGATTCGTTGGGTCGGAATAACAACAGCAAGAAAACAGGTTTCCAAACGGGGTGGCTCGCAAAAGGTGGAGGCCACTATTGCTCACAACATCTCGACCACTTTACTGTCTGACGTCGTGGCGATGATTCTCCCGGTCAACTTCTTGAACGGGCACTGGTGTGGCATTTTGATTGACACCGCGGAGAGATGGGTCAAGCTCTACGATTCGAAGGGCAAGGAAGTGTACACTTCTGTACTCGACGACCTGTGTGAGAATCTGAGGGACACGGTGCTTCCGGGCTTTACAATCGTACAAGTGAATTTCCCAAGGCAAGGTGACGGCTACAGTTGTGAACTGTTCGTGTGCTTGAAGTTCTGGCGATACCCGAACAAACAAGTTCCCAGCGACTTGTCAGATAATGGACTGGCGGTGCTACGATTCGAGCCTCTCCAGTATAGCATCACGTCGCCAAGTCGCACCATCCAACATTTACCCCCAACATGTTTTCCTTAATGCTTAGTCAATACATGTTTATTTCGTATTTTTTTGTATGGACGTTACTCACTCAATCGACTCAAGGATATTATCCTTGGTCTGTAGGGCCCGCCTTCATATTATCCAACATCGGTTTTAACCAAGATCCACCCAACCCATGTAACAGATGGACAATACTGGATTTTTGCAACCAGTCATTTCATGGCGATGAGAGCTTTTAGGGTCCAATCTACTTCGTGGTTCATCGCTCATTCTGTCATTCTCGACAATGGACATAGATGAGGAACCGGTGGCCGACCAAAGAGCTCTGTTTGCGATAGAGTGATCGTCGACGGTGTTCAAGTCTACTGCCAAGATTGCGAGGCTCGCATTCACGAGTCTGGATACAAACACGTCCAGCGAGTCAAGGACCACTTCGAAAAAACATTGTCAAAGCGTCTGAAGTAGGCGCAACCTATGATCACCGATGTGCTTCGTGCGGCGATCACACCTGCTCAACAGGTAGACTTCTCCTTCAGGCTGGCCCTGTGGGTGTACTCGACTGGGATACCATTCTACAAGATTGAGCATCATGCTTTCACTGATGCCATTGCGTCGGTTGCCCCAGGTGTTCGCATACCGTCCCGTAAGGATCTTGCGACGACGTTTCTTGACGTCGCCTACGCCAAGTCTGTCGACAACGTGAGGATCACCACTCAAGGCCAACTTGTGGTCATTACGACCGATGCGTGGACGGATATAAATGGCAAATCTGCCATAAATTACATTGCAATTCTTGGTAAGCGTACAATTTACCTTGAGTCCGCCAACACAAAAGATGAAGCCCACACAGCCAAATACTTGACGGATGACCTTGAGTGCGTGATCCAGAAGTGTGATGGCATGCACGGGTGTGCGGTCACGACCGACAACACCGCCGCGAACAAGTCGATGTGGAAGACAATACAAGAGCGCTATGCACCAGTATTCTTCCATGGTTGTGTGTGCCATGTGCTGCATCTACTGACAAAGGACATTGTCGAAGCAATCCCATACCTTACGTCCCTGTTGACTTGGAGTCGAGAGCTGGTGGAGCTTTTCAAGGCATGCCATGCCATCAAGGCCAAGCTTGCGGAAGATCAGGCAGTGCACAAACGCAAAGCACTGGTTCTTCCTGGGGACACCAGATGGTGCTCCATTGTTGCATGTTTCCGGTCGGCGCTTGAAAATGAGCCCAGTTTGTTCACGCTCGTCCATACCACTGGGTTTTTGGCCGGTAGGAACAAAGAAGCCAAGGCGAAGCGCCGGCGTGTGGATGATACGGTTCGAACAAATGAATACTCCGACAACCTAAAGCAGGCCATTACTTTTTTTCCCCGGATGCATGGTGGATACTGGTGTTTCAAGAGGAGGGTGTCGCGCCATCAGAAGTCTATAACGCATTCCTCACTCTTCTGAAGGAGTTGCTCGCCACCAAAGGACTGACGCCAAAGCAACGGAAGGATATCGCGAAGATCGTGGCTGACCGATTCGACTTCATCTATGGTGACGTGCATGGCGTTGCATACTTGCTTGACCCGCGGTACATGGGAAACGACGTGGACCCTCAGACGCATAGCGGTGTTCAAACATTCCTCAGTAAGTGCTGCGGCGGTGAGAATGAGTCGAACATGCTCATTGAGTTGGCCAGATTTAACACGTTTATTCAGCAAATGCGCGATGGGAAATCGCCTTCCCCAGCTCGTTGAGAATCGTAAAATTACTGTCTATAGCTACTGGTGGACTCATCGACTTTTCGCTCCTCGAGACTGTCGCCATGCAAGTCTTCTCGGCTGCCTGCTCAAGCTCATCAGCAGAAAGAAGTTTCTCTGCACAGTCGTTCATCCACTCACGAATGAGAAGTTGTCTCACAGAAGACCGCGTGCAAAATCTTTTGCACGTCTTCATCAATCAGAAAAACATGGACGAAGAAGAGCTTGCATTTTTCGAGGAAAATCCAATTATGTGCGGCGCGTGGCGAACGCATACATCACCTGGAAGTGTACAAAATGTTCTAAATGATAAATTGTCGAAACGAAACTGTAAAAAAAACATGATAATCACAAAGATACGAGCTTGTGAAATATGCATTTTTGTTGTGTCCATCAACGCATCGTTTCCAGGAGGAGTACAGTGAATTCCCAGAACCGAGTACCGTCAAATACATTTATATTGCATATGATATTTACGGTACTAGTAAAAACCCATTGTCCAGATCCGTCCCACTCCGATCAAAAACCCCATCAAAAATCGAAAAAGGAGGGATTTTTGCCAACCCTGATCTGCTTGGTCGTCTTGGTCACACCAGCCAAGGCAAAACTGAATGTTGGAAGAAAACCATATGGCTACATTTACTAGCCCATGGGTTTTTATTTAAGGATGAGTTTCTGGTTCAAGCTGTTGAATAGTGTTGTACATTCTGATCAGGTAAACTCCCAGACAGAGATAGGGCGCGAAGGGGCCCAAGCAGGGCGTGTATGGTAGCTACAGGTCGAGATTTTCACTACATATAAACAACAGTTCCGAAACAGCAAGAAAGAAGTCAAGTGTTCTTCTTCCAATTGGGTTCTGAACTCCGACTTACGCGCGCCTGCGCAAGAGCATCCCGTCATGAGCGACAAGAAGTAGTACAACAAGTACGGGGTGCCAGTGAACTGGGACGGCAAATTCTGGCACACCCACAAGGAGATGCGCATGGTGGCTCACCAAGACATGGGCGATAATAGGTAGAACGTCACACAAGGCGAGATCAGCGAAAGCTGCTTGACGGAGCCAGGCTCGTAACTCTCCAGCGTAAAATTCGCAAAACGACTATGATGTCTCTCTGTGCGGAGCACGCCGAGCCGTACCGCACCTAGAAACGGGAAGCGAGTTGTTTGCGGCGCTTCGTGCAGCGTCTGGAAGACGAGCTGGGACACATGAAGTTTAACCTGAACGAAGACATTGAAGTGCACATTCGGAAGATGAGGAATAAGGAACTCTAGCTAGCAGACAACAGTCACCGACTCTCGTTCTCAACCATGACAATGTACACGCTCCAAAGTGCACGCGCTGCGATCAATGGGTTCGCACTCATCCAGAGGCGGAACTGGTGCGGCAGTGCGCCGACCAAGGCTATGGCAGAGCTGGAAGAACAGGTCCGGACTGCAGCGGCTCGTTATACAATGCGAAGGTCGATTTTGAAGGACAATTCGTCAAATGGTAACAGCAGTAACTCGAAATTTGGCCAATTGAACGACAAGAATCACAGTGAAAACAAGGTTGCTCAAACCAAGACGGACAAGACCGAGACTCGTACAAGTCACAGTTGTGGTAAAGTTGGACACTTGGTGCGGAACTGTCCGGATTCGAACGAACAAAATGCGCCACAGCCATGTCGTGCAAACTACACAGTACAAAGTGGTGATGAGCCTGAAAGACCAATCTTTCTGTCGGCATCGTCATCAAGTGAGTCGAATGATGACGAAGCGGATCCACAAGAAGAACCAGCAGCGATGGGGTCGGGTCATGTGGGTGGCGGGACACTGTGCAACGATCCACCACTTGCGAGAACTCCGTTACCGCGTCCAGACTACTACTGGTGCTTTGACACTGGAGAAATTGTCCATGTGTCGAGCCAGCCAGATGATTTTGTTGTCTGCAATCCAGTGCCCGCCAACTCCACGGCAAATTTGTCCGTATTTCGCACATTTGCAAACACCAGTGGCAGGAATTGGAACGATTATACTAGGTTCAATGGTGGATGGTGATGAAAGATGTTTTTTTTCCTGGAGGACGTCCTCCATGTACGGTACCCGGTACGGAGCACAGTCTGTTCTCACCGGGCAAGGCGATGGAACAAGGATTTACAATCACCATGGATCCACAAATGAATTTCTGTATACGTCTGTAATTGAAGCTTGTGTCAATCTCATCTTCTGCAGTTGCAGTCACCAGGTGCTGGCGCGTCTCAAGTGGATGGTTGAACATGGTTACAAACGCTGCCAGACATCTACTTCCGACTGTCCATCCAACATGCGCAGGGACTTGAAGTTTGTATATTTCGACAGGAGGGACATGTTTCATGGGACAGGCGCTTTCGTGAATCGAACCCTTGATCCAACAAGTCGGTATGCCCATGTTGGATATATCTCTTGTTTATGGGAGTTTTTCCTCGTCCGATGTTGGACCTTACGGCATGAGACGATGGCCCTTTTCTTCGAGTCCCACTGTCACACACTTCCGCTCAACAAACACAATCAAATGTAGGGCGAAGTAATGAAGAACACAACAAATGGAGCCAGAGATACAACAGAGACGATGCATTGATAACTTCAGAACACACGCAAACACGCTACAGTTACAGTGACTCACTACACCCATCTACCTGGTACTGACTCTTGACCCTTCTTCACTTCGGTTTCTCCTGCGAAGGTCTGGCGGCGACTTCGCTTTTTGCCAGGCTTGCGCGTGTGGACATTCTTTGTGGCGAGAACTGGGAGCTCCGTGCCGAACGCTCAATGCTCGTGCTTCCAAATCTGGCACGCTATGCAGGCTATCTGGCGGCGCTTGCGCCTGCCGTTCGGGTCCATGTAGAAGTCTGGGCGCTCACTCATAGAGTGGCCTGGATGCCCGCTTTGGCGCATTGGTGCGGAGTTGCGCACTGGCGTGTACACGGTGTTCTGTATGTTGAAGGATCCACAATGTGAGTGACGCAAACTCACATGCATGTTGGAGATCTTCTACAACTTCCGTTGAACGCAGCGAAATCCTCGGCAGATATATCCAGGAGTTGTTTTTCCAACAACTCGAGGAACTTGTCGTGTGCGGCAACAGGGGGACCCTGTGCCTTCGCATGTGCCTTCCACACGATGGACTCGTTGACCAACGCAATGTCGATCAACCCAAGGAAGATCAACCTGTAGTCCTTCTTGAATTTGAGTGCCAGCTGCACGGAGTGGCGCTGGAACCAAAGCTGGTCGTGGGCATCGGCACCGCTCATCCATTTTTGGTAGTCCACGACTGTCTTCGGTGCCGGCACGGTCAGCTTGCCTCCGCCGAGCTGCAAGAATACAACTTTGTCGGTAGCATACTCAAACAAATACATTCCAATACAGGAGACCGCTTACTGACGGTGGATGTCGCTCTGCTTCCCCCTGTACGAGGAAAACGCAGGCTCTTCGAAACATGGTACAACGGTTGCCTCTGGCGCGAACCCAGAATTCGCAAGGATATACTGATAGCGATGAAACAGAGTTGCACTCTGTGTGGCAAGGTCCGAGTTCATAATTAGCCTTGCATCGTGAAAACGACCGACCCAACCGGTGTAGAGGTAGCGAGTTCGCTTCATATCGTCACAAACAACCAGCCCATTCATTCCGTGACACCCTTTGCGACTATAGTAGTCCGATTCATTGAGATCTGGTTTGTTTTGAAAAACAAACAAGGTTCCATCCACGAAACCAACGCACGCTGAAAACCCCGTACTGGAACGAATGCGATGAGCAATTTCCACGCGTTCTTGCTCGT
The DNA here is from genome assembly GCA_023336165.1 of Pythium monospermum. NCBI lineage: Eukaryota > Oomycota > Peronosporomycetes > Pythiales > Pythiaceae > Pythium > Pythium monospermum. The sequence continues at coordinate 14,906 of JAADWJ010000541.1, forward strand.
CTAGCCATGTCACGACCTGCGCTTCAAGCGAGAGGAGAGCCATGATACAGCGATTGGTGTACGCGTGGATCGTCCTAACGGAGCATCAAAAGAATCTTGCCAGCATACCGACTACACCATTACCATAACAGCCAAGCCTCTTCAGCTGACTATTAGTTGCCACCACGGGGCAGCTTGTTGCTTGTGGGCATCGTTTGAGAACACTTCGTGGTCTTATAAACTACGGGCCAAAAATATAAGAATGAACACAAAAATTGGTGTCCTGAAGTCAATTTTTGGAATTTGAGAGTGCTGTTTAGATATGAGACGTGCGCCATGCCAACGGACGCCTGTCATTGACTACGGAGCTGGATTTCGCTTTTCTCACCCCTTCCCTCACACAACGACCATTTTTTTGGAATGGACAAAAATATAAGAACAGATACTGAAACGTATATTATATGAGTGATGGTACAGATAAGAATGTTGGTCAGTGATGTGATTTTCACACAAGGCAAGGAAATTCTTCGATGCATCGATCTGTCATCGACCTAATGACGACAGAACCTCCTTCTACCTATCAGCGCACGGCCTCACGAGATGGATGCCCAAGATGTCGCCGATACGTTTTGTATCGTCAAGTTCAATTACTATTCAACATTTTTTTTTTTTTGTTCATTCATCTTGGTACCTCCTTTTCTCATGTTCCTATTGTAACTGCACAGCCTTATGGCGTGGCATTAGACCGAGCGTCGCGTCCATTTTCTGGATGGCCAGAAAGCCGGCACACCGCAGGCTTCCCTCGATACCACGAGCGCTGCACGGAATATACAGCGCAGGCTTGATCTGGGTGTGCACTGAAGTTGGCTGTGCTCCCCGAGCGCACAAGCAACCTCAACAGTCCTCGCCCCATATTGACAACTGGTCAACACCACACATTATTGAATGACCATCACTCATATAATATACGTTTCAGTATCTGTTCTTATATTTTTGTCCATTCCAAAAAAATGGTCGTTGTGTGAGGGAAGGGGTGAGAAAAGCGAAATCCAGCTCCGTAGTCAATGACAGGGTCCGTTGCCATGGCGCGCGTCTCATATCTAAACAGCACTCTCAAATTCCAAAAATTGACTTCAGGACACCAATTGTTGTGTTCATTCTTATATTTTTGGCCCGCAGTTTATGAGCTCCACCAGCTGTCGGAACTGAGATCTGGACACCTTAAACTCTTGCCGAAATCCATTTTTGTCGATGTCATGAAGCAAATAGTGGGTATTGTGATATTCAGACTTTTTGCCGGTTGGCATGTACCCCTATTTAGCGTCAACAACTGGGTATTATTCAGAGTCGCTATCACCCCTTATAAATAGTAGATTCTTGTTGGCTCTTTGTCTTTCACTCAAAAAGCATCATAAATGTCACTGCGGCC
>JAADWJ010000542.1:0-16307 GCA_023336165.1 Pythium monospermum
AACCAGTGAAGGAGAAGCAACCAGTGAAGGAGAAGCAACCAGTGAAGGACAAGCAGCCAGTGAAGGAGAAGCAGCCAGCGAAAGAGAAGCAGCCAGTGAAGGAGAAGCAGACCAAGAGCGCGCCAGTTGCAAAAGAGGCAAAGACGTCCTCCAAGACTGCGAAGTCAAATGCGGATGCACCAGCAGAGCCATCGAAGCCAGAAACATCGGAGCCACCAGCCAAGAAACTCAAGCTTTCTCCGGCTGCCGAGGAAATCTTGGCCAGAGCGAAAGCGAACCATGCAGCTGAGCCCGTGAAGGCCCCTCGTGCTAAGAAAGCTGCGGCAGAGAAGCCAGCGACGACTGAGCCAGTGGTAGCAGCTCCTGCGGGCGAGGCGCACAAGTCCAGAAAGAAGAAGCTGCCGGCTACCGAGCCAGCGGCCGACGAGGCGGCACCACCAGCCAAGCGCGCGAAGACCGTGGAGACGCCTGCGACACCACCACCTGACGATGCTGCGGAGACGAATGGCAAGACTCCTGTTCCGCACCGGTCCTTCCAGGATACGTTGGCTGCTGCCCGGGAACGGATTGAGGCAAACAAACGCGCCAAATCCACATTAGAGGACTCTGTCGAAGAGACTCCAGTCGAAGATGCCAAGCCAAAGAAAACCGCAAAGGCTACGGCAAAAGAGGATGATGACAAGCCAAAGAAAACGTCAAAGGCGGCGCCAAAGGAGGCCGACGATAAGCCAAAGAAAGCCGCAAAAGTGGTGGCCAGCAAAGGTACAAAGCCAGTGAAAGACGCCAGTGAAGTCGCCAAGCCAACAAAAGAAAAGGTGACGAAAGAGAAATCAACGAAAGAAACGAGCGACGTGACCACCAAGTCAACCACGGAAACACCGCCAGCCAAGGAAACACCAGCCAACGAAGGTGACGCCGTCAAACCGACGAACGACAAGCCTGCGAAGCGATCGTTCCACGAGATCCTAGCAGCGACCCGTGCGCGTCTTGAGATGGACAAAAAGAAGCATAGTGACAGTGACGAAAGCGGTTCCGATAGCAGCAGCTCTACGCCACCAAAAGTTGCACTCAAAGCTGCGGTGAAGCCGACCGCAGCAGTGCCAGTGACGACTGCCAAGAGCACCAAATCCACACCACCACCTCCAGTAAAAGAGACAGAGGCTCAAGATGCAGGCATGTCGAGTGATTCCGATTTTGAAGATACCAAGCCAAAGCCAAAGCCAGTGGCGGCGACGACCGTTGTGAAGAAGACGACGACGACAGCCCACAAACCAGTCTCTAGCGACGACTCGACTGACGATGAAGGCCTCGACTACTCGCAGAGTCTGCTTGCCCAACTCACCAAATCACGTACGTCTCTCTGCTGCAGTTTTTTTTTTTGACATGTCAACCCCAGTGCACTAAAAAGACAAAAATTGTTCGTATTCATTAGCATCTTCAGGAAAAAAGACGCCAGCGCCCGTATCTCCAGCTGACTCAACGAAGCGGCCGCGTGGCCGACCGCCAAAGACCAAGGTCATGCTGCCAACGGACGACGCGGATTTCGCGCCTGAAAGTTCCCAAGAGACGGTCATGGACTCGTCTTCCCAACAGAGTGAGTAGCATTTTGGTATAAAAATCTACCAAGCCTCGTCAAACCCGCATCCCTCACCCATGGAATCTGATACTGTGTATCCCAGCTCCAAGTTCAAAGAGCGTGCTGGCCTCGTCGCTGTCGAAGAACCGCTTTTCACTTGGCAACATCCCAGTCGCCAAGCTGAAAAAGACCTCGAAGAACCCGTTTGCGGACGCACTGGCCACGGCATCGGCCGCTCTGACCGCAGACGACAAGTCCGGCGAGCCAGCAAAACGTGGCCGTGGTCGCCCACGCAAGGCCCAGTCATAGAAGAGAGAGAGAGAGAGGACGCCCGTTTTCTTGTCTCTGCCTGGTAGACTTGTTTTTTTTTCCACTGTGTTTTTGTAAATAATTCTTTTTTTTTGGAAACTTGTTTTTATTATACTACGTTTCGCAAGATTTTGTTCATTTCTCTTTCAAAAATTACGGGAAAATTCCGTTTGTGAGTTTCTGGAAGACGTCATACTGGCGTGTCCGGTAGCTATTATGACTGCGACGCACCAGTCCAAGCACGTGTTTGATGACTTGGCTTTGGTTAAAATGGAGTTTAAACAGCGATTTCGTCGCGTTTAAAACATCCCTCGGGTTTTGCGAAAGAAAACACGGACACGACGATTCTTGAGCCATGATCGCGATCATCAATAGCACAGTATCGGCATGTTGCTACAAATAAATAAATAAAAAATAAAATAGGGTTGGCTCCATCGACGTTTTTACACAAGCAGATATTCGAGTCATAAATCCCCATGTACCTGAAGTGCCAAGAAGCCTTGAATCAACAGAATAACATAAGCCTTGAAGTACTCGGATTGGGTGCCACCCATCGCGTCCACCATCTCGGACGTGAGCTTGAACGGCGCGGTCTCCAAGCTGAAGCGCCCACCAGGCGCGATGCCCAAGATAAAGCCAAAATCAATATGCACGACGTGACCTTCACTGTCGATCATAATGTTGCCATTATGGCGATCTTTGATCTGCAAAAAATAACTCGCGAGCGAGTACGCGGCCATACTGCGCACGTAATTGGCCATCGCGGTTTTGTATGGATCGGCTTCGACGTCGCCATACGTTTTGACAAAATGTGCGGCAAGCGTGGTGTACCCGGGTCGCTTTTTGAGACTGTCAAGCGACGTGGCGTTTTTGATATACTCAATCATGCCTGTCGATGCCGAGGTTGCAATGATCCGGTACGGAAGTAACCGCAAGGGCAACTCGGCGGCTTGGAAAATATCTTGCAGTTGGCGAATGAGCTGAAGACAAAGCACTTCTTGACGCAGGTCGTCGTTTGATTTGACAATGAACGCGACACAATCCCACTCCGTCGCACCGCAGTGGCTCAGTCGTAAATGGCGAGACGATTTGCGAAGCCGTTCTTTTTTTTCTTCAAAGCTTTCCCCAAAAGCCGATTCGACAGCGATATGGCGTTGTTTCTTTTTTTCGACCACGTACTCGGCAAGCGCTTCTAATTGGTCTTTGAGCACACGAACATTTTGACGAATTTCGTCGTTCGTGGTATCGAGACTTGGCTGCGACAAAACGTGGGTCTCCAGAACGGACTCGATCGATACTAACGCGGACAGAGCAGCGTCGGGCTGGAATTTGTCAAAGGCCGAGCTGGTGGCTTGTGAGGTCGACACGACCGACCGCTGCTCTTCATTGTCGCGGTTGCTGCCCATCACGCTGCTTTCGCGCTGCTGGGACGATCGGTTGTTTTCTACTGGGCCGACGCGAGGTGACCCGGACGAGGATGCAAACGTCGCACCGACAACACCGGCGATACCAGTGTGGTCAATCTCTTGCTTGCGCCGCGGACTGATGATGCGAGACGAGAACGGTGCGGTCCCGTTTGATCCATTTGGGTAAGTCGACGAGACGCGATTCGGAGGCAAAGGCCGCTGGATGGGTGGTGGTGGTGCTGTTGCGGTTGGCTCGAAGGAAACGATGCGAGGCGAAAATGCGGCAGCAGCACATGGCGTCGACGGTGCGGAAGGTGATGAGCTAGACCGCTTCTGTCGCGGCGTGGATGTCTCATCGGAACATGGCGATAAAAGCGCGACGCCATTCGTATTCACGGCCTTGGCAGTGGGTGTCAAAGTCGAGGCATCGACATGGAGACGGTACTTGGTGTCTTCATCGGAAAAGAAATCATACAGTTTGTCGCCACTTTGATCCACTCGCTCCAACACGCCGCTGCGAAGCAACTCGGTGCCAAGATACTGCGCATGGCTCGTGTTCGCCACGATCTCGTTTTTGGTCATCCATTCCAAGACGTCTTTGCCTGAGAAAACACCGCGCGCACGTGGGTTTTCTGCCAACAGATTGATCTCCAAGTTTTGGGCCATGGTCATGAGCTGGTCGGTCGTGAAGCTTTCCACTTCGTTTCGCAACGACGTTGTCTTTGGCTCAAAGTCCTTGTCGTTGCCTTCACTGACGGACCGTCGACGGCGCACGTGGTTCACAAAGGTCTCATTGTACGCAGCCATGAGCGTATCCAAAGACTTGGTTGTCATGGTCATGAGTGACCCGGACCGTCGGCGAGTGATGGAATTTTCTCTCGAAGATGTGTTGAAAACCGCGGACGGATTCGATGACACACGGTCTCGGGACTCACTCTCTCCTCCCTCACCGTCTTCCTCGTCCTCGTCCTCGTCATCAAAAGCGCTTTGTTCATCTTCTGCAAAGGCCGAGTAGCTGTTGCCGTGGACGGACACCGAATCTTGCATTTCGGACATTTTGTATGCCTGGGAACTGCGATCATCGTCACCCGCCTGGACTTCGTAGGCGTTCGCTGGGATCGCCTGTGCGATGGCACTGCTTGTCGCCATCTCGATGGCGTTCTTCGATCGACGCGCCCCATTACTTCCTGGCTGATCCAGCGATCCGCCTTCCATTGCAATTCCGTGAGAATCGAATGGCGCGGCACTTCGCAGAGAGCCTGGCACCCCATTCTCATCGTTTTCGTCTTCATTTCCTTCCGCGTACGCGTCATACGGCGCCTCCGTGCGTTGCAACCACGGATTCTGCCCATTAAAAGAGCTCATGTGCTCAACTTCAAAGAACACGAGCGTCGGCGCACGTGCCCGCGTCGTAAATACAGTGCCTTCGTCTCGCGCGATCGTGAGGAACCGCAAGAGAGCATCTTCACACGATCCCAACGGACAAAAAGCGTTCTCAGGCATCGTGATCATGGCGAGTTCTTCCTTCAACGCTGGCTTGCGCTGCTCGGGTGGGATCTTGCGGAGCCGTTCGGTCATGTCGCACAGCTCACGGATGAATTCAATTTGGGTCTTGAAAACGGCGCGGTTTTCCTCAGCGACCACTGGCGTTAGTGGGCTTGGCAATACATCGCTTCCTTCCAGATACTGGATGGGTAAGGCCAACGCACTGGTCGCATCACAGAGCGAGCCGAACGCTGACGAATGGCCAGTCTTTTTAGCGTCCAGCAAGGCCAGCAGCCGATCAAACAGACACCGAATCATGGTCGTTTGAAGCTCGGACGCTGGGATATCGTGGTCCGACTCGAACTGCCAGTCTTTTTGAAAAATTTGCATTTCCAAATTGATCATGAGCAGCTTGCACATACTCAGCTTGCGGTACAGATAGTCCGGGATGTACAGTTCCGACTGGCCAAAGCCCCAGCCACAACTGTCATCGACCGTGGCTCTTGCTAACCAATAGAGAGACGTCGCAAAGCGCACGTGGACTTGAGCAGCGTAGCTCACGACACGGAAAAGCATCGCGGATTTCATATTATTTGCAGTCCAGTCCATCGTGAGCCACATGTGGAAGATTTGTGGCAAGAAAAACTCAAAATCGGTCAAGTTTGAGGCTGACAGCTCGAGTAGTTTGTTCACCGCATGGATATACGCTTCGTCCGCACCATGGCGATGGAGATGAAGAACTTGGATCACGTCGGAGATGCCAAAGAGCCCATCGTTTAACAGCGTTAGCAACGCGTCCACTTCTTCTTGCTCGGTCGGAGTCAACACACTGGTCTTCACAGGTTCCACTTGAGCGATACTGAGCCGCTGCACGAGCATACTGAGCCACGTCATGAAGCGCTGGACACGGTAGCAGCTTGTACAGATCCGCACAGCGTCGTTCATTTGGTAATGGCGCAAGACGGCAAATCGGTAGCTGTGGTCGGAACAAACCGAGCCGCCGCAGTTTCGACAATGATGCTGGCGCTTGCTGGTACTGTCAAACCGACTCGAGCACGTTGGATGCGTACAGCTTGGTAGATTCTTGAATTTTGGACCGGAACCTGCGGTTTTCTTGTCGACAAACGCCAAGCCACCGGACGATAACGCCAATAGATCAGGGCACACAGGTATATGTGCTTGCCACCGTTCCTTGGCTGCCGCGGCGCCGCGGATGGCAGTGTCCACGTATTCGACCCAGAATTTCTTGTCGTCTTCACTGTCGGCATCGGCGTTGAAGACGACCCCATTGGTAAAGTACAGCTTGAACGCATTGCGGTACGTATGTAAGAGCCCTCGTCCATCCCACGGTTCGATGCGCGCAATTTCTGCGCCGAAAACCGCATTGATCAACACATTCGCAGTCTCGCGGGATGAAAACCGGTAGAAATTGACGCCAACGCACCGCGAATAGTACCGCTTCATGCGGTGGTACGTCACGCCTTCGTCACGCATGCTCAGGTACCCTTTGATACCGAGTCCGTCTTCTTCCACGCGATAATACGAGGCGGCTGTCGCTTCACTTGGCGTGAGCGAACCCGTGGAGTTGGGTGGCGTCGCGGCGACGGACATCAGCGCCATGCTTGTCACCACCGACAAGTCGCTGTTGGAGGTCGCATTCGGCGACTGATCAAACTGGCCTTGCGATCCGGAATCGCGTTCGTCTTCAGCGTCGATCACGAGGTCCATCGCGGCCACGTCCACTGGCTCACTTTCGGCATCTTCAGGAATGGCGTTCGGCATACTCTGGTGCTCTTCAACACACGGTGTTGCAGATTATCACACACTCTCTTTCTCCTCTTCTCGCACAATGCAAGCGAGAGCGATCCACCAGAAGAGTTCTCCTGTCTGGCTTGTTGTAAGTGGTATGTACGCACCGCCCTTGCAGTGATGCTAGAGCGCGCCTTCGCCGCCGAGTGTCTGTGTCGTTTGTCGTCGTGTCAAAAGTGCGTCCGTCTCGTGTGATCGTCCGAGAAAATCCCAAGTCAACACTAAATCAGGACTTACGAACCTAGGATATGTGCACATAACGTGTACCACGCCACATTGAGTTTTACTGCGATCCCTTTGTAAAATAATATGAGCCTTTTGGTATGCTTGATTAGAGGATGTGGATGGGCTCGGTCATTTCTCATGAGTCCATCTGACTTTGAGCTCTTGGGTTTCGTTCGAATGAGAGAGCTCCCTCCCGCGCCAACACTTCGCGGGGTGAAAGAAGCAACATTGGGCTCGCACTGTATCGAAATTCGTGTGCAACAGTAACCACCTCTAAGCGACTTGGTGTATCACCAAGTTTCCTGTCTGATCGTATCATCGCCTCTTGATACAACACCAGCAGTGAGTCGCGCTGCTCTACGTGTACCTAGAGCGTAACTGGTGTAACTGAGATTAGCTCTTCGCTCAGGACGCAACCGACTGAAATTTCGAACGACCCCATACAAAGTCCATTAACCCATCCCTTCCAAGGCTCTGAAGATCTGCAACCGAAAGCCGATCACGTCCGATAAAAGCCCCCAGCGCACAGAGCGGTCTGAGATTTTGAGAGTTCTCAAGCATCTTTCTGCCCACACAGTCGAATCTCCAACGCGCACAAGTAAGGAATCTAGCCATTAAAATGACGACTGGTGCAATGTCTGCGCGACCGCCGTCGTCGACCCTGTCCAAGAAAAAGCGCCGTCGAATGAAGCAAATGGAAGGCTTGCTCGTGGTGTCACGTCCTGAACTGGATGAGCACCACAAAGCGCGCGGACTCAAGCCCAAGAAAGTGCATGTGATGCTGCAGCCACAACAACTCCAACTCGCGTACTCGGCGCATGTAAGGAAAAATGCGCAAAGCCGTATCATCCACTCGACAGCGATAACTGACTCGTCTCTTTATCTGATATATAGGATGACCAGGAGATGACAGAGATACTGGGACGCATCGATTTGCATGACGCCAAGCTGGAGCAGACGCCCGACGGGTTTCTCATCCACGATGACGCGCATGGCAAGGTGCATTTGAGTGTACAATGTCGTGTTGACTCTGTGAGCTGCGCTGATCGCAAAAAAACGCTCCTTTTTTTTTTTTTTGATAGAAACTCAAGCTCCACGACAAGGACAAGGCCACGATCGATGCGTGGTTCTACGCGGTCTACGCGACCATTACCGAGTTTGCGCGCACGCCCGTTGAGATCTCAGAGAGAGACACCAGCGCGTGGCACTTTTCTTGCGTCGTCAGCGCAAGCCACCGGGACGAAGTGACCGACGTCAACGTGAGTGGCCCCATTTTTGGTGGGATGGTTGGTTGGTTGTGGCGGCTTTTTATCTTATGGATTGTTTGCTACGGATATATGTAGGAGTATGAGCTCTCATGTCAGCTTGTGATTCCAGCGCGTTCACTGGACGAACCCAGCATACGATGGAAAGCCTGGCGTACTGCGTCCGAGATCCAAGCATTCGACGAGTACGTCACACGACTGGGGGACTGAGATCAATGGCTAGATGTTGGGCACTGACACTACATTTGTCTTGCCTGTGTCTCTACTGTAGCGAACTCCATCGGATCCCACTGGCAGCATCACTGCTGAGAGATGTTTCCTTCCCTCGTGAACGGAAACGGGACTCTCTCTTTGGTGGGCTGAGAGGCAAATCTGTCCATCAACTGAGAGAGCAGCAACTAGCGGTGTACGTTGAACGGGTATGTTGATTGTACCCGACGTATGGGTTATGTAACCACCAGTAGAAGACGAAAATGGCTTGAGTCTGACTGCTTTGTCCTTGGTATTAATACTGTATTGGTGTAGGTTTTCCGCCTTCAGCAACTTTCGGCAGATGAGACAGCGAGCAAAGCCATTCGACACTTTCTTCACTTTGACATTTTCTTTGAGCTCTCGGTGCGCCACTACCTACTCTCGCCTTTCTCTCTTGGAGTGTTTGTCTCATTCTTTTATGATATGCGAACACAGTGCGAGGAGAGTGGCCAAGTCAACAACAACGCACTTGAACGAGAAGAGATTAATTTCCCGCAACAGTTCCATCCCAATGAGTACGCTGACACAGCCGAGCCAGCTAGTTATCACTACGATCCAGCGAGTCAGCTCTTTCCGACGATCGACGAGCAACAACAAACGGTTTCGGAGGACCCACAGCCCACACAGCTGCTCACAGAGACATCAGCACCGGTCTCTGGCATGGCGAGTTTTTTGTTTGACGAATCTTTTGAGGAAATCGCCGAGGTTGAACCAGAGACCGACCCAGCGGCAGCCAAGAAACTCCACAAACAAGTCCTTCGCACGGTGCGTGAGATCTACAGTGGCGATGAAGACCGTGTGCGCGATTTTCAAGACCAAACCAAAGACTTTGGTCGTGATAAGACCGATGTGAAAGAGTATTGTGCCTTTCTCCACGGCGCTCTTGGCGCCAAACAGTGCTGCGTTGTGATCCCGATGATGGCACGGTTGATGCCTGATGAGGACAAGCGGCATGCGCTCTTGGAGGCACGCACTCAAATCATCCGCAAGACGATGCGACGCAATCGGCGGCGGTCCAAGCAATTCTCGGAAAGTATCGTGCTTCAGCAACAGCGCCACGCCGCGGTGGAACATATCGAGTCTTTTTCTCATGCTCCACCACGCACAAGACCCAAGTCGGACAGCTTGTCGGTGTTGATGTCGCAGAATTCATTGAGTGGCGGCGGCAATCAGTTTGGAGCATCGTCACACCAGCAAAGAAGCTCCATGCTGGAGTCAAGAAGCAGTTCGATGGGGTCCCATGTCGCGGAAGAAAGTGGTGGACGCAAGAGCCTGCCCGACGCGAGACGCAAGGTGGACTCGCGGTCGTCGTTCAGTTTATTTGGCGAGTTTATGCACGGTGAAGCGATCGAAGAAGAGAACCCTGCGGCCTCTGACTCGGACGAAAATACACAAAGCGATGATCACCGCCACCACGTTCATCACCACCAGCAGCAAGAAGAAGAAGAGGCTTCGACGGTCGACGTCAAGTCGTTGCCGCCTGTGTTTCGCAGAGTCCAATCAAACCCATGGCTACAGCAGCCACGTAGCGTGCCCAGCGGTGGCCAACCGGGTTATGGCCAGCGAGCCAATGTCAACCCACGAGAACGCCCGACCTCGGTTGGTTCAAGTGGCTATGCTGGGTACGTGGTGGAAGAGGAGGCCGAAAGCCATGATGGCCACTACGGCCACCACGGCCAGAACCATCACCAACCGGCCGCCGATGACTCGGAAGAAAACCCTGTGTTGGCTCGTCTGAGGAAGCAAGGCGCCGTGAGCTTTATGCTGCGATGAAAAGAGCATATTGGTATGGTTTTACTGCTTCCAGCCTGAAGGAGATGTTGTGTTTTTCTTTGTATTCATTTTCGTATTTCGTATAATTGAAATATGCAATAATATTTGTGTGCCTCGACGTTTTTCCGCTGCCACCGTCTCAAAATAGCTGTGGCAAATTTTTGACGGCGTCAACCACCCCGTGCCAAGTGGCGGTACAGCGCATCCACACTCAGACAAGGAGAGGTGAAGAGAACGGGACAGACAGACAGAAGAAGAGAGTGAGAGAGCGAAGCGACGGTAGCTGACTGGCTCGTCGTGCTAGATCATGGCGACTGTTTCAAGCCAAGAGCTCCAAGAAGCATGGGAGAAAGTAAAGAAGATGGGGGAGCTCCCGGAGGCACCCAGTCCAAAGATTCCAACATTCACGACGCGCACGCCAATGAAGACGAAGCTTCAGGCCATTCAACACTATCTCAACACAATCGAGTACAACTACACAGGCACGCTGTATTTTGACGTGAATAAAAACCGCAGCTTCAAGTCCATCGTGAATACCGCCAAGGATATCATCGCGGATATGTTGCCCATCCAATGTCTGGAAGCCGTCTTTGTCGCAGCGTATTTGACGGCCAACTTGGCAGAAGTCGAGCGGTTCCCGATCAGCTTCAAGTCGGAATGTGGGAGTACGGTGCATCGTCATATCGTGTTGGCGGTGCGCCATCAACAAAACAAGTGGGGCGCGCTCGGGCTCAGTCGAAGCGAGAAGCTCATGTTCAAGGAACTGCGCTTCAACTCGCTCAGTGAGCTGATCCAAGACTTTAAGCACGGCTTTGAGAGCGTCTGCCACGTCGTGACTAAGATTTACATAGGCTTCCCGTTCTCCCACGATATCCACTCGTCCGAGAAAGTCGAGTGGCGGGTGTTGAACGTGCCTGTGGATGAGACCAACTGGACAGAGGCGTCTTCCCATGTTGATTCCTTCGTCAAGGAGGCACTGGATGTGCTCGCCTTCAAGCGAGCCAAAGGAACTCTGCCCGATCATTTCCAAACCAAGTACCGGCTTCATTCACCAGAAACGGAACCGGGTAAAAAGTCACCAGACAAGCGCATGCTGCTCAATGGCGCCGTGTTTGAGTTCCCTGCGACTCCTGCGGAGGATGCCAATGCTACGGCGCCTCCACCGGCGGTTGGCGCCTCGTCGAGCCCTGAGACACCGACTGGTCCAATCCTTGTCGCGCCAGAGCACTTGGTATTCAAACGAGCAATGGCAGTACGTACTACTAACATTTTGGTGGACCAACGTCTGTGGCTGCAGTAAAACTAACCTTATTTTGATGCCTGCAGAACCAAGCTCAAGTGCTGCCGTCCAACATTTTCCTTCAGAATACGACCACGTCTCCGTTCACCATTGAAGTGGAAGAGCCCACGGGGAAACTGGAGATCGTGACCAAGTCGACGTCGGCACTTGTGACTCCACCGCCCGTCGATGGCCCTGCCAAGACTGGTAGTACTTCCATCTTCCGAGTCTCCGCGGTACGAGCGTTTTTCTATGAGGACTCTTTTTGTTGTTTGCACTCTGGATCCTTTGTCACTCACCAGCTGGACAATAAAAACAAATATGATGCATATCCACAGAAAGGCATGATCGTGATCGCTCTTCGATGCAAGCCGGCTTCACCAGCGCCTACGCAAGAGTTGGCTGCATCAACACCAACTGTAGCTCCTCCAGTCTCATCGTCCACCACCCATACAACCTCGCCCACACGCAGAGTGAGCACCGAGCTACGACGACAAAGGACGCCACGTGGCAGTGTGAGCTCGCCGCAGAAGACAGAGACCGTAGCAGTCCCACCAGTGGAGCCGCCACGAAATGTGGTGCGTTTCCGATGCACGCGCTTAGCTCGCAGCACGACGGAGGATCAAGTGAACGAGATTGAAAGCGCTGAGGTCTACCTCAATGAGCTGCCGTTCACGATCACTTCGTGAAAAACATATATTTTGCGTGCTGCGTAAAAAAAAGAGCATAGAGATTAAAAATTGCTTTTGTATTTTTTTGTATCCCACTTATTTACTCTACGACTTGGAGCGGCAAGTACACGGGTGTGATAAACCCATCGTCGTTGCCTTCACAGTCGCAAACGAGGTGATAACTTCCAACCAACGTCAACGTGGGTAATGCGAGTTGGCCGAAGCGAGCTACACCACCAGCGTTCACGATGACAACCTCGTTGGTGCGGTGTTCTTCTTCTTCTTCTGGTTTGGTACTATCGCCAGTGATGGAGGAAGCACCATCTCCATTCTCCACAACACCTTGGCTGCCATCAGAGTCGACTGTAGGGCTTGACAGCGTGACGAAGTGCCACTGAGAGGGAGGGACAATGTCGCTCGACTGAGGGTCAGCAGGTGGGTCCGCTGGTGATGGTGTTGCAGAAGGCATGGCACCTTCAAACACGCGGAGCCGAAGCCGGCGACCAGACTCCCCAGTGACAATGCTCAGCTCATTGCCCAGTGGGGACTCATGGAGGGTTGCAATGGCCAGAGACGGTAGCAGCAATTTTTGCTTCTTGTCCAGTGTGATCACGGGCGGGGCATCTTGGTACTCGTCCTCGATATTGTTGGCTGCATCAGCGTCCGAGGTTCGAGCCACAACGACCTTAAAGCCAAGTCTTGATGTAGGTGCTGTGGTATATACATCAAGTGTTAGCATAGCGTGGGCTCACCCAGCGGCTTTTCCAAGCAGGGAACATCTCTCTCACCCATTGGCTTGTCGTTTTTCCAGACCCCATCGTACACAACTGTACTGCTCGTTGCTGAGTCATCCGAAACCGTGCGACCCATGCCATGGCCGTGTCGCTGCCCATGGAGCCATTCACCTTCGTACAGCGTGGCGCCTTTTGCGTTTTTCAAGACTCCGCGACCACAAATAACGCCATCGACCCAGTCGCCGTCATAGATATTCCCATTGCCACCACCAGCAAACTTCATACGACCAGTGCCATGCGGCTTGTGGTGGTAAAAGTCTCCACGGTACACATCTCCGTTCACCAAACGAAGTTCTCCGAGCCCATGGCGCCGGTTGTTGGCCCAATGGCCTTCGTAGACCTCGCCAGTTGAGCCAATCTGGACGCCCTCTCCATGGCGTTCACCACGATGGAACTGCCCATTATAAGTTGATCCGTCGGCCCATCGACGCAACCCAATGCCTTCCATTTCTCCATCGACAAAGTCGCCTTCATAGGAACTGCCATCACTGAGTGAAAACACACCACGGCCGTGCATCTTGCCGCGCTTCCAGTCGCCTTCATACTGGAAACTGCCTCCTGGGAACAAGTACGCACCATGGCCGTCGCGCAATCGGTCGCGGTACTCTCCAACATACGCCTGCACTCAACCACAGCATACACACCTTGTGAATCTAGGCGGAGACCGCATACCAGCAATACTTGCTGTCACGTACCATGGCTAATGGATGGCTTTACAACAGGGCAGCTAGCCGGCGCCTCTTCGTCCGTACCCTATTTCAGTAGCCAGTTGATGTGGCCACAGTACGGACAGGAGACTCCACCAAAGCAACAACAAAAAAATATCCAGTCTATTTTTCATAATGCAGCTCTATGGCGCCCACGACACTATTCGTCCATGAAGTGCTCCATGGCCTTCTCGAACACGACGGCCATGGCCGCAAAGCCAGCCGCACCTTTCGCAGTCTGCTTCATTAAAACTTCATCACCCCTCAAAGTTAGCGACGTATCCACCAAAGAGCAAGGTCAAGAGCCAATCCATAGGAGCTACGTACTTTGCGGACCCATTTGCCGTGCTGACCAGGCGGAGAGCATACCACCGGCGGCACCACCAGCGATCATCGGGTTGAAGACGTCATGCTTGGCGCGCTCGCGCTCGATCACACACTCAAGACCAGCAAACACAAAGCCCACCATCACAAAGTCCTACACACACACCCATGAAACAATATCATCACCACTGAACAGTGCACAACACCGCAGCGAGACGGGCGCATGGAACATGGAACAGAGAGGTATCTGGCCGCCTTGTTCTCCACTGTACCTTGGCGAAGTAAACACTCCGCGAGTACATGGAGATAATCGACTTGCGGAATCCATGCGACAGCTGCAGCAAAGAGCCACAACCGTACGGTGAAATTGGTCAGTTGGGCATTGCAATAATTGCATTTGAAACCGACACGAACACAAAGGAGTGGCATTTTACCTGTTGACGCATCGTGTCGCCCACGATCTCGCCGTGCGCGCCTTCAAACGTACCAAGGAATGTGCCCAGACCGATACCCATGCCGACGCCAGCGACAGACGCGACGACTGACTTCTTTAGACAATCTTCACGCGATTCATTCACGAATTTGACAATGCGCAGCATCGCCAACTCTGTGATCGTCGGTGGCTCCATGGTGGTCAATTGAGGATTTGAATGGCCAAAATGTGGGAATTGCGGTTCTTAACCACCAATTTCCATAAATTGATATCTTGATTGAGTACGATATTATGGATTAACGATGCCGATACATCCTCAGCCACATCATTCCCGCGCTTTTGATGACACCAACGCGGATTCGCTTGCGCGCGCCGGACGAGGGCGAAACGCCTGCGCCAACCACGCGGCCACCGTCCACGCAGGCGTCGCCGCGTACACCATTGCGGTTGCCACAGCTAGATGTGCGGTCGCCCGAGTTCATCGAGCAGCGCCTGGAGAATCTCAAGCGCAAGCAAAACTGGTTGACGTATTTGGACCAGTACGTGAAAGACCACCCCGAAGACGATGACGATGCCGCTGATGGCGGCGGAAAGGACGAAAGCGCGACAACCGAGGAAGCTGATGGGGATGATGATGATGATGACGAAGAGAGTGCAGAAGACGATGATGGCGTCGGCTTCTTGGCATCGTTTGTATACGCCGCTGGAGTCATGGCGCTCACACCAGCGTGGATCGTGCTGTTCCCAGTCGTGCAGCACAAAGGACCAGAGTGAGTTGACCCACACACCATAGCTTTTGCGTACTGTTCTCGCTCTCACCTTCTCACCATTTCATAATTTACTCAGATTTTGGCCGTTGGGCAGTCCGTCTTTGTGGGCGTTGTACAGACAATCATTGGCGCTGCTGCTATTTATTGCGCTTGGCCTCGTGCTCATGTACTACACGGTCTGCAGAGAGGTTCCCGAGTGGAGCCGTGATACGTGGTACGTGCTGCAAGTGGAGCTTGAGGATCTGCTTGACGCGACCAAATCGTGCCGCGCGGCCGTCTCGCGAGGCGACGACGTGCTCACCCGCGAGCTTTGCGCGCCCATCGCCATCGATATCGTCGTGCTGCTGCTCACCATGTGGGCCATCTCCAAGACCCATAAAAAATGGGGCAAAGTGCTCCTTGTCGTGATGAGCGGCTTGCTTTTCACGGATATCCCTGGCAAGATCAATCAAGCGCTTCAACCTCTGCCAGAGGTGTATGGGATCGATCAGCCGTATGCACTTGTCGATGAAGAAATTCTTGTACGTATTTGTTTTCTCTTTTAACCCAAAGCTACTGTGACAAGCCCAACCACCGTGGGTACTGACTAACAGCATCGGATCGTCTTGTGTCGTCCTCGCAGGTCGCGTTCGACGGCAAGAACTTGCAACCAGGGGGCACGATCGCATGGGTTTCTTATTGGGGCTGTGCGTCCACGTCGCCCGTGGACACATGTGACCGTCAGTTCCCAGCAACTTTTGATTTAGGGTACGCGGCCGTGACGTTCACGACGATTGACCACTTTATTCCGTGCTATCGGAATCCTCACAACCCACTCAAGGCCGAAGAGTTTCGGTGTTTTGAAAAAATTCGTCTGCCCGTGAAGGATAAACGCAGCATCCCTGGCTGGTCGAAAGGAGCAAGCAGCGCCTCGCGGTTGACAGGACCCACAAGAAAACTGGACGATTCCATGCCATCTTCAAGCGAGAGAAAACACCACCGATCCGGCAAGAAACCCAAGTCTGTATCGGTAGACGCGGCGACCGGAAATGCCCATGTGCGAGATGATGGAGATCCGAGAAGTAGAGACTATTGAGTTGTGGAGATAGATGCAATAAAATACATACAAAAAAGAAAGATCAAGATCTGATTTCGTGGACAACACCATTCGCTATTTACCAAAAAAACCCTGCGGTCCATCATGCACCGAGTATCGCACCCCTCATTTTTTTTTTTTTTTTTTTTTTTTA
>JAADWJ010000543.1:0-16268 GCA_023336165.1 Pythium monospermum
GGTGCGAGAGCCGCTGCAGCAAGTACATGACTTGCACTTCTTTGGTCAGTGGCATCACAAAGTCCCGGTACAAATCCGAGATCAGTTGCGGGTCCACTTTCAGATCATGATGGCTGCTTGTGGTAGAAACAGAGACGGCTTGATTTTCATGGATATCTTGGCCATACGTGGAGGCCTTGAGCCGCACGCGCTGCAGCACTTTGTCTTCGACGACCATGTTCGTGAGCGCGTCCATGATGCCCGGTGCGTCATTGTTCAAGATCAGCGACGTGTACTTTTCGCGCTCGGCTTGGAATTTGGCTTCTGCGATGAACTTGCCGAAATGGATCCGCTTGCTGAGCGCTTGGAGCACCGAGATATCCGCAGTCGCCGATGACCCATACTGTATAGTATCAACAGGATGGTATCAGTCATTTGCCTGGCGGCCTTGTCTATAGAGCAGGGTGGACAAACGTACCGAGGTGGGGTCGCTCGTATCCTCACTGATGCCTGGCAAGATTTTTTCCAAGTAGACGCTCATGATCTGGTCATTAATATTGATCCGGTTTGGGTGCAACACTTGCGGGTAGTTGATGCTGGGCAAGATGGGCTCCGGAAGCAAATGCGGGTAAAACGCATTTTCATCGGGCGAGGTGTATCGGCGGTTCAGCGCGTGGAGCTTTTCCGTTTCGCTAAACATGAAATCCAAAAAGCTGCCTGTGAACGAATCGTATTTGCCCTTGAGCCCACCAAACGCGACGCTTCCTGGCTCATTGCGCTGGATGTAAATCGCGTGGTTGCGCGTGAACTGGGAGCGCTCAATCAGTGCGAAAATGATGGTTTCTTCTTGGCTGCAAGTTGCATCCAAACAAAAAAAAATCAGTTGCTGGCTTTGCGTTGCTTTGCTTTGCTTTTTGCCAGAGAACTTCTCACCGGATCAACACATTGCGGAAGTCGTCCAGACGCACGGGCTTCAATGGGTCACCAAAGACCAGCGCGTGGGAGCTTTGCACTTCTTGCATATTGGTGTCCTCTCTCACTGCTGTGCTTTTTTGCCTTGTGATCAATCCGATTTGGTCATTTCACACCTCCAGAAAGAAGTTGCCGTGATTGATCGACTTTCGATCCATCCATTTGCGCAAACGAAATCTTTTCCACCAGTAGCATCACAAGAATAATCCAGCATCAATGATGATTGGATGATTTACCATGGGAAGATGTCACAAAAACGAGAGGAACACACTGGTGACAGTAACCGGGTTACGCTTGGTCTGACAAAAGTGGTATTGATACACCCTACCCAACTCTCCCCAGCTCCTGTTCCCCCGAGTCTAGTAGCGACGACGCTTGATCCTGCAGCGATAGAAGTAGAGCTCATAAGGTTAGAAATAAAGTTTTCCGACACCGGCAGTGACATCGCAATTGGAAACGTACTGGAATCGCTTGGCAGGGAAGCCCGTCGGGTCTTCACGGACCATCTCTTGGGTTTCGCCCATGGTCTCTGGAAGGCTCAGGTTGCGCTCGACACGCTTCACGAGCCACAAGTGCAGTGCATCCAGCTGCTCGTAGTTTCGGAGCATCTGGTTGATCTCTTCAGGAGACTGGAATAATATGGAGACATCCACGGAAAAAAAGGTCAGCCAAGAGTATGGCAGGAACGATCACAACACCGTTAATGGTGGACGTACGTGGCCAGATTTCTCCGCAATCTTGCGCTTGATCTTGCCGCCGATCAATCGTGGGTTCTCCATGTGCTCTGGCTGTGAAAACCAAAACCAAAAACAACAAACTGTGTTAGCCTGTGCACTGGGACGTTGGACCTTCAAACATGGTTCCGTACTTCAATGGACTCGAGGATCTTCAAGAACGCCTTCATCTGTTGGACTGCAGTCTGTACATTCGAATGTTCCAGTCTTTTGTGTTAGCCCCACCATCGCGACACGTGTGCATGTAGCAATAGTCAAGACCGCAAACGCACCATGTCATTCACACCAGGAATGTACGACTTCCAGCCGTTGATACCCGCAACGTCTGCGTTTTTCTATGGGAGGCAAATCACGCGATCGTAATTACACGGGTTTGTGTTTGAGGTTAGTTGGTATGCGAGTTCCGTTCATGAGCAGCTTGGGTTTGACGCCCGAGCTGAGCGTACCTCAAGCTGTTCTTTGAACGAGTTGAGGTCGAACTTGGTGCTGTACGCGAGGTCCTTGACTTGCTGACGGTAGGCATCGACTGTTTTGCGTACAACCCAATCGTAAGTATACCGCCAGAATTTTAGGAGAGACCGGAAACAGTTTGGTGGCTCTTGAGATCATGGAAACTCACGTTGTTTCGCTTCGTTTTTTTCTTGCATTTTGTTGGTGATTGCATCCCGCACACCACCAAGCAGGCTCATGCTGCGCGTCTGCTGGGTGAGCACAGTCGTACGCTGCACATTAGTTGCATTACGAGCAAGTGCCTGCACGGAAGTTGTGTTGCGAGCAGCCTGCGCGACGCACGCGCGCACGATGGATCCGCGGATGATGGCAGCCATGGTTTTCTAGCCAAACAATGACCAATTTCGTGTCGTGGTCACAAAGGACGAATACGAACTTAAGCTAAGTACGCAAATTTAGTGGATATGTATACTATACACATTGGTATACCGTATACGCTCGAAGAAAATGAACCCAAGTCAAGTCCATGGCCACACGGTGTTGACCATCACTCACCGATGATTGGCGAACGCGTGGTGGAATTGAACCTTGGTGTTCCTGAGCAACATCCCAGCACCTCGTCGCCTGCCACCTCACGCGCATATCCAACGAGACGGCGGTAGATAAATGGCATCTCCTGCAACAAGCGAGGACGTGCCTGCTGGCTCTTTGCCGGCGCTTCCTTTCTCCGAGCAAGAAATGGACGCTTGCCTCAAAGTGATCACATGCATGCAGGACAACGCGGAGCTCTTCGCTGCGCCATCCGCACGGCGGCTGCGGAAGGCACTAACGCCACTTGTCGACCGAATGCAAAAGAAGAAATTCGGTGGCGTCGGCCACAACAAGATGCTGGAAGACATGGCCTTTAAAGTCATCAAGAACGGGATCGCCGACAAAATGAGACGCCTCGATGACGGCGCCAAGGCGCGCTGTAGGCTTCGTGCCGAGCGCGTCGCGAAAATGAACGTGATCATGGAGGCCGAGTCGCAGACAGCGAATGTCCATCTCATCGCTGATGGACCAGCGCTGGGCGGCTACCATCCCATGATGATCACGTCCGCGACGTCGGACGAGCAGCAGCAGCTCAGCCAACAAGAAAAAGAACCGGCTGGTGAACTGTTTTTCCCACGCGAGTGCTACGTGTGCAAAATCAGCTTTTCAAAGCTGCATCATTTTTACCATGCGCTTTGCCCTGGTGAGTCATGCGATACATACTGTAGTGTTCTGTGATGTGGGCAAAACGCTGATGGATGGACTCTTCTTTGTAGACTGTGCCGAGTTGAACTACACAAAGCGCCAGCAAACGGCGGATCTCCATGGCAAAGTCGCGCTCGTGACGGGAGCGCGTGTCAAAGTTGGTACGTGTAACATGTTACTTGTTCAATCATCACACCTACCGGTACCAGAAACCTCATGTGTGTGTGTGTTCATGGTCAGGTTTCTTCACGACACTCAAGCTTCTCCATGCAGGCGCGACGGTCATCGCGACCACGCGGTTCCCATGGGATGCGGTCATGCGCTTCCAGCAAGATCCGCAGTACGAACATTTCAAAGACCGGCTCCATGTCTTTGGCATTGATCTGCGGTACGTCACTATAGGTACAATCCAACCGGTACAGAGGAGAGTGATCACGGACTGACCTTTCTTGATGGATGGCTGGGTACCTAGTGATCTCGTGCATCTTCACTGCTTCTTGGACTTTGTCGCGTCCACGTTTCCTCGCATCGACATGGTCATCCACAATGCGTGCCAGACGATCCGACGGCCACCGCAATTCTACCGCCATCTCATGGAGAAAGAGCTCAAGGCAGGCCAAGAGACTGCATCGCCCTTGCTCGCGCATCAAACCGCCTTCCATGCCATCAAACCTGACGGGCAGCGTGTCCAGCAACTCGCAATGGCATCCACGGAGGAGAAACAGTCTTCCTCAGCCAATGGCTTGATCCAGCCAGGCCAAGACCGCCACGACCAGCACCACCACCATGGGCTGCCCATGAGCTCGGCCCTCAAGTCTCAAATACCTCTTCTCCACACGGACCACGACCATGAAGGCGCCATCGAACACTTTCCCGAAGGTGCGGTTGATGTCCATGGACGGCAAGTCGATTTGCGGACGAAAAACTCGTGGATTCTTCGCCTAGGTGAAGTGGAAACACCCGAATTGGCCGAAGTGTTTACGATCAACGCCATGGCGCCTTTTGTCATCAACAACCGGTTGTTGCCAATGATGAGCCATCCTCCCACGGACCCTTCTTCTTCAGCTGCGGGCTCGCCACCAGACTTGGCGGCTTTCATCATCAACGTGAGTGCTATGGAAGGCAAGTTTTACCGCACCAAGAAACCCACGCATCCCCACACCAACATGGCCAAGGCCGCACTCAATATGATGACGCGCACTTGCGCGGGCGACTTGAAATTGCAGCACAATATCTACATGAATTCCGTCGATACCGGCTGGATCAACGACGAAAACCCGGTCCACGTAGCGGTGCATGCGGCTGCCACCTATGGGTTCCAGACGCCACTGGACGAAATCGACGCGGCGGCGCGTGTGCTGGATCCGATCTTCACGACGGACGAGCCAAAGCTCTTTGGCTGCTTCTTCAAAGACTACAAGCCCACGGATTGGTAAGGTAACAAAATGTTTGTACCGGTAAACGGGAGCAAAGAGCGAGACAAGAGAAGAGAGAGAGAGAGAGAGAGAGAGAGAGAGAGAGACAACAGAGGAGAATGATTTTCTTTTTTTGGTTGGTTCAAAAATGTATTATCAAGTGTATTCCTTTTTTTTTTCTTTTTTTTTTTCAAATGCTCCTGGGAACATTTTTCTTTTTCCGACTTTTTGTTTTTCTTTTTGAGCTTTTCTGCTTTTTTGTTTCTTTGAAATGAATAAAAATAAAAGGATCATGGAGCCCATGAACGCAAACGCATGCATCACACAAAACCGCACGGTCCGGGTGTGGTGGAGGAGGCCGTCAAATGTGGAGGAGGAACGGGAGAGGAGAGAGGAGAAGCGGGGAGGAAGCGAGGAAAACGTTGAGTGAAGGAACAACGCCACACACACGCACGGGCAGACAGAGGACGGAAGAGAAGGAAAACACAATTTTGGTTGTTTGTCATCTCTTTCTTAATATTGATTACGGTTACATAACCAACAGAAAAAAAAGAGATGCCAGTTCTCTTCTTCTCTTCTCTTCTTCCTTCTTTTTTTTTTGACTGCCGTGTGTGTGTGGTGTGGTGTGATGTGCAGGTTCTGTTGTCCTTCGCCTTGATTTGCTCCACCCGCCGACGTCTCTCCCAAGCCATCGGCCAGTTCTTCTTTGATTCTCTCCTTCACGTTCCATCACAAACGACAACACCCACCCACCCACCTTCACGCACACACCCACACGACCCTAGCCGGCTTTTGCAAGCCCGCTTAGGTCGAGTGCGCCTCCAAGACCTGGATGGCTTCCTGGATCTTGGCTTCGAGGGCCTCTGGGCTCTCCAACAAGTGCAACAACTCGCCGTTGTCCATCTCAAGAAGCATACCGGTGATCTTACCGGCCAGCTCTGGCTGGTGGCGGTGGATCAATGGGTACAAACGTTCACCGATCATGTTCTTCTGGGCTTCTGGCGAGGCCGCAGCAAGAGCCGCCGAGGTCAATGGCTCCATGCCAGCTGGCATTGGCGCCGCTGGTGGCATCGCACCCGCAGGTGGCGCACCTGGTCCGTCAGGGCGAGGCTGGTTGCGCACGTTCGCCGTGTACTTGAAGTTGCGACGGTTCACTGGCGCACCTGGCTGTGGGCCGACTGGGCCACCTGGTCCTTGGCGACGGCCACGTGGCTGGCCACGTCCTTGCTGCATTGGCATAGCGTATCCTGGGATGTAGCCTGGGCCTGGCGCTGGCGCACCTGGCGCACGCGCGCCGTATGGCACTGGCTCACGTGGGTGCATGCCGCGTGGGATCATCTGCTGTGGGTACATGAAACCCTGGCGAGCCTGTGGTGGCAATTGGCCTGGCTGCGCGTAGAACATTGGCGCGGCGCCGTACATTGGTGGCTGGCCAAGTGGCATGCCACGGCCAATGAGACCGACACGTTGCGCGTGCTGGGCTTCGAGCTGCGCGCGACGCACTTCCTTGCGCTGCGCCAAGGCCACGTACACTGGCTTGCCCGAGATCAGCTTGCCGTTCATTTCTGCGACGGCCTTGTTGGCTTCCTCTGGCGAGGCAAAGCACACAAAGCCAAAGCCACGCGAAAGTCCTGCTGGGTCGCGCATGATACGCGACGACGTGATCGCACCAACCGCGCCAAACGCTTCACGAAGTTCCTCGTCCGACAGCTGCTCGTCTAAGTTCTTGACGTACAAGTTGACACCTTGGTACTTGTTCAGGCGCTCCATCTTGAGCTGCTCAAACTTGTTGCGCAATTCGCGTTCACGCTCGGTGCGCTTCTGGGCACGGCCAACGTACAGCTCAATATCGGTGCCGTCGGCGTTCTGGTACACCTTGCCGTTCAAGGCTTCCACGGCATTGTGGGCGCCATCCGAGGTTTCGTAGTTGACAAAGCCAAATCCCTTGTGGGTCTCGGCGCCGGCATCGCGCATCACGACCGCGCTGCTCAATGGGCCAAACGGCGCAAACTCGTTGTACATTTGTTCATCGGTCCACTGCGACGGGATGTTCTTGATGTAGCAGTTGGTCCACTCATCGATATCGGGGCGGTCGGTGCGCTTCTGGAAATGGCCGACAAACACTTCAGTGCCAGCGATGAGCATGCCGTTGATCTTGGCGATCGCTTCGTAGGCGGCCTCGGCGGTCTCGTAGTGGACGTACCCGTACCCTTTGGAGCCACCGTTAAAGTCCAACGCGACTTTGCACGACAAAATGTTGCCAAAAAGCGAAAACGTATCGTACAACGCCTTGTTATCGATCGACTTGTCCAAGTTCTTGACAAAAATGTTGCCAACACCCGACTTGCGAAGCGATGGGTCACGCTGCGACCACATGATGCGGCAAGGAACACCCTTGATACCGGTAAAGTTCATGGTATCCAGCGCGCGCTCGGCATCGGCAACGTTGTGGAAGTTCACGTACGCGTACCCCAACGAACGACGCGTGACCGCATCACGGCAAACACGGATCGACGCCACGGGGCCGACGGCGTTGAAGATCTCAAACAGCAACGCCTCAGTCACATCCGGGTGGATGTCACCGACGTAAAGCGACGCTGTCTGGAACGGAGCAGGCGCGTTTGGGCCTGGTGCCGCAGGAGCCGCCGCAGGGCTGCTGGTTGGAGAAGTTGCCGAGTTCGCCATGGCTGCAAGTGCACAAGAAAGAGAGAGAGAAACGCTGTTAGCACCCCATTCGTTTCTTTTGTAATTGGTGGTGGCGGCGTGTGGTGTGGAGCAGAACCCATCAGTCCATTCGACAGTTTGCATTGGCGTTTCCTTTTCCTTTCCACCCGCCATGCATCATCCACACACACACACACATATATATATACAACAAAGGAGCAAGCAAGTTGCACATACTCGTTGGTTTTTTTTTTTTTTGGTTGGAGAGAAGGTCAAAAAGCGAAGGCGCTTTTTATTGACTTTTTTTTCTTTTTACTGGAAGAGAAGAAAAAAAGAGAGAATGAACCGCATGCCGACAACGTTGGCCACGATTTTTGTTTTTCTGTGGGCCCAATTTTGCGATGGCGGCGGACCTCCCTATACAAAAGCCAACAGAAACAAGAGCCACGTGGTAAGCTAACCAACCGACTGCAATTTCGCCCAACACTGTGGAAAACACGGCAATTTATTTGCTTTCAAAACGTGGATAAATTGCAGCGGACCGAGCGGACGGATAACACAAGGGGGTAGGTGTGGCGGATCCTGTCAAAGATTGCGAGACGCGACTGGTTGGTGGGTGGCTGGAGCTCTCCACCAGTCATGTGGGGGACGTACCATGGCCACCAACCGTTTTGACCAACCAGTGCCAAAACAAGGTACATCCGCGAAATTTGTGAGATGGGTCGCTCAATTGTGAAATTCCAGCCTGTTGATTGGTGGAAATTGAGTCGCTGCGAAAGATCCAAAAAAAGAGATTGAAGAGACACCATCTTCCCATGTTGAAGCAAAAGTATTTTCGCGGCATCCAGCAGTTATGTTATACATTCGCGTAGGATTTGCAAGGCCAATCGCTCCGCTGTCTGGTCTAGTTCTTGTTCAATGGCATGTCGGCCACTCGGATGCTCTGGTATCAACGTTAGTGTATCAGTCGATGTGATGGCGGCTGTGAACCCGTTCTCAAACAGCGCGTCATGGAATCGGTGATGTTTTCCCTGTTCCAATACATAATGCATGTTCAGTATCTCTTAATATGCTGGGCACACAAGTGCGTTTTGAAAGTGGTACAGAAGTGAACGTACAGTGATGCGGTCGGCACAGACAACCAGAACAGGCTTGCCAGTGGCAATCGCTTCGGTTGTCATCGATATGGAATCGGGTGTTGTCACGATGGCCGTCGCATGATGCAAGATCGCTTCATATGGGTTCATCCCATGGCCATCCCACACAAAGAGCTCATTATCAGCAGCTTGGAACTCGCGCTTTAACCGCCTTCGTATGAGTTCTTCAACCTGCAGTTTCCATTGACCCATTTGTTAGAGACCCATGAATGATATGGCCACCAGACGTATACAAACATACCTTTCGTGGTGTCCGCCTTGAAAACGTGACAAGCAGCGATGCATTGGGACGATGGACCTCCAATAACCGAAGCACTTGGTCGGTCATCGCTGCGGCATCGTCTTCCGAAAACGCAAAACCTCGACACGGACCACCAAGCAACCATGCAACACGCATGCGCTTTCCCGTCACATACGGGCCAAAAACTCTTTGCCATTTGTTGCCCTCTCGCTCAAGAGCTTCAGTGTCCATGGAGCAAACTGTACCATGCGTCGGGTGAACATTTGTTGGCAACGTGTCCATCGAGACAAGGTCATGGCGCGGCGTGATCACCGCATCAAAGAGATCCAGCGGTACGCGCGGATGCTGGATTTGGATGTTAAATGCAGGATGTTGTTCTGCGCCATATGCCCACAGTTGGCCCATCGCTGCACATAGAGACACTGTCGTTCGCCCGCAACCGATCACGACTCTCTTCACATCGCGATGATCGCTGCGCTTGCCGCCAATGAGTATCTTCTTGTCCTCTTGCGCTATAGCGTATCCAAAGAACGGGTCGCGAAGTATCCGCGCGCCTGTGAATTGCAGCGCCGGTGGGAGCTTTTGGAAAAGGATGCTTTGCTTCAATGGCACGTGGACAAGGTCTTGGTCGTCTCGTTCGTCGCCCCCATCAGCGTCATTATCACCAATGCAAACCACTCCAGCACGCTGAAGATGCGACCGTATGCGCCTACTGAGCGCGAGTGCTTGCTTCTCCGCGCCAGCGGCTCCGTTGCCCAGCACCAAGAAGCGCACGCCGTGCGTTAGTTGCATACCCTTGACAAGCCCGTCAATAAGAAATCAAGCAGGTCACAAAATGGAAACAACAGAAACTCTATCAGGCTAATGTCACTAAACAAACTTAGAGTAGTATTTTGAAAAGGTAAAAATCAGTTGCATTAGAAAAAGAAAAAAAATATGCAGAAGGGGTACCGAGCATTCATGCAGTTGCATGCGCTGCGTACTATTGCTGTGTGGTCCCCCAAGCCAGGACGGCAGGCAGTGTGTTGTTGCGTGCCCCTTGAAGTTGTTGATCAAAAGCTTACTCGTCGTCGCTTTCTTCCTCTTCGGCGTTCTCGAGCCACTCGACAAACGGCTTGAGAAGTGCCGCGAGCTTGGCCGCGTGGTCCTCGTTGACTTCCCAATGGGCAAACTCCTTGCGGACACTCACCCACGCGACCAGCGTCTCTTCTTCCAAGAGGTCTTCATCGTACAACAACTTGAGCACGACAGGGAACGCCGCCAAAAGCTCCGGGTGCTCGATCGCACAGAAATGCTCGGTCAACGCGATCAGCTGTTTTTGCGCATGTTCACCGACGACGATCTTTTCCAAGACCGGCGCGTACTTGGCGACTTGGTTGCTCGCGAGGATCTGGTTCGTGAACGCGGCACGGTAAAAGATCACCAAGCGGTCGTTGATCGGAAGCGCGGCGTACGTTTGCTGGCGGCAAAGCTCTTCAAACATTTCCGTTTCGGTGTGGTTGCTTTCGCCCAAGAAGCGCTGCAAGTTGGCGACCGCCGACTCGATGGCATTTTCATCGTCAATCTCCAAGTTGTCCAGCGTCGCCACGACATCGTCGTCCTCTTCGTCGGCCGCACGTGCAGCATCGGCCGCCATGGCTGCACGGGCTGCGACTTCAATGGCTTCGGCTTCGGCCGCACGCGCTGCGACAGCTTCTGGCGACAAGTCGGTGTGCCACTCAATTCCATCGTCGTCGTCATCCTCGTCGCTCTTGGTTTTCTTGCTCTTCTTTTCTTTCTTCTCTTTCTTTTCCTTGCCTTCCTTGCCTTCTTTCTTTTCCTTCTTCTCTTTCTTCTCCTTGCCCTCGGTGGTGGCGGACTTGTCCTTTTTTTCTTTCTTCTCTTTCTTTTCCTTTGGAACACCGTCGCCTTCTTTTTCCGGTTCATCGTCACCAGCAGCTTTCTTGGCCGATTTTTCTTTCTTATCCTTCTTTTTCTTATCCTTGCTGTCACCAGCCTTTTCACGTTTCGCGGCCGTGTGTTCTTTCAAGATAAAGGTCGTGAGCTTGTGGCTTAAGTCCACAGGCTCCACGGCGCCACAGGCGTAGCACTTGTGGAAGATCATCGCGCCCTTAAACTTGTACTTGGTCTCGGGCAGACGACACTGTGGGCAAAGCACAAAGCCTTCAATGTACTTGGTCAAGTGCTGCTGCATCATGGCCGCATCAAAGGCCCCGTTCACGATCGCACGGTCGTTTTTGTCATCGTATTTGGACTGCGCACCGAGTTCGCAGCCAAAAAACTTGCACACTTCAGCGGTGGACCGGTGAAGAGACAGCGCGATATCGGCGCAGTTCACGACCAGCGTCTTGATGCCGTTGCCGCGGCCTTCGATCTTGGCAAGCAGACGTGGCATCTTGTAACGGTACTCTGGGTCGTCCACCGACTGGGTACCGGCAATGTTCATGAGCGACATGGTGGTGGGATGGGGGTTGTGTTACTGTAAAGCGAAGCTCCGTTGAGGAACTTGGTTCTTAGCAATCGGGTGGTGGCTGAGTCTTCCGCTTGTCAAGAGGCAAGGGCAGATTCTTTTTTCTCTTCCACGTTGAATCCTTCGTTTCCAACTTTAACGACCGAATTTTCAAACGCATGCACCGCGGAAGGGCTTGAGGGATCGACACTCTTTTCTCGTCGCGTAAAACGGCGCCGAAAGAGCTCTTTGTTTTTGTGTTGTTGGTGAGTGGTGGTGCGCTCTTCTTTTTCGTAGGGAACGAAAGCGAGGGGCGCGCGGTGTGTATGTGAGAGCTGAGGTGAGCTGACTGTGTGGCTTTTGGTGGACGGCGACCTCCAACGAGCGGCGCTGTTCCTTTGCTTTCTCTCTTTCAGAATGTGGCGGTGGATGTTGGTCGCGTGGGGCTCATGTGAAACCCCGAAGGCCAACGGGTCCCCCGTTGATTGATTGGTCTGTTTTTGGCTCACGGCGGGCTAGCCAAACGTATCGCCTCTCCTGTGGTTGGCTATTTTTGGTAAGGTCAGCACGGGAGGTCATCCCTATATTTTCTGTTTTGATGTGGACCACATTATGCCTCTGTCCTGGGTGTGGCAGAGACCGACACTCTTCGGTGGGCAAAAAAACAGCAAACAACAGTCATGAACCTGAGTCATGGTGCGTCAACAATGGCCACAATTTATCCATTTAGAAGGGGAATACGTGATAACGGGGTATTCGAATCTGATACTTCTGAGAACATGATCGTATCAGATCTGATTCCGCCAACCCACAAAATGCTGCCAATCAAACTGCAATCAAACAAAATTCAACGACAATGAACGTTTGGGTGTCGGCAAGCGATGGCGATGTGGAGGCGGTGAAGAAGTTTCTCGCTGAAGGTGGTGATGCGAACTGCAAGGACGAGTATGGCTACACACCTCTGTACGTTTTTAAAGTGCCGCAAGTGGATTCCTTGAGGATGGAGACGGAAACTCTAACACGCAACATTGAAAAAAACAGGCAAGCGGCTGTGAGCTACAACCATATCGAGTTGGTGCAGCTCTTGATTGCTAGTGGAGCGAGTGCGACGCTAGGTACGCAACCGAAAATTCAACTGCGCGACTCTTCGATGTGTATACTGACGACAGAGTGTACAAATATCGAATTCTGCAGCGGACGGTGACCTGGACACTCCGCTCCATCGTGCCGAGTCCGTTGACATGGCCAAGCTCTTGCTGCAGCACGGCGCTCAGCTCAACGCGCGCAACTCGGAAGGACGAACGGTTTGTTCTTGAGTTGTTGTTGTTTTTGTTTGTTTGCAGTCAGTGGTTTATGTTTTCTCATGGTTAATATTTTTTTGCTGCAGCCCTACGATGCCGCCATCGAAGAAGAGCACACAGAACTTGTCGCCATGTACGAATCGCTTGGTGCCGAGAAGTCCGATATTGTCGACGAAGACGAAATGCAGGAATGGAATGTTGACATGGCAGACATCGCAGCCATGGAAGAATGATCAGTGGAATAGATTCATCATTCATTCATTCATTCATTGCTCATCTTTTTATTGGTGTACATGGACCAAGTTGTGGTAGCCTCCTTGTGACAAAGCGCTGCATCGATTTTTATTTGAATCTGTCGCTGCCAGCAACTGTGAGCCCTTGCATCATTCCTTTCTTTTTTTTTGGACGGGGAGTACGTTAGGCGAGTGGTTGCAGTGCGTATTGGTGCTATTTCAGTATATTTCAAATTTTTGCAGAGTGATTGTCCCTTTCAAATGGAGGCAAAAAGCCCCAAACTGAAAAGAAATCAAAATTCAAATTGGCAAACGCCCTTGCCGGTCCATAGCACTGGCAAGTAGCAGTCCGCTTCAGTACGTGCACGTGCACGCACGCGCCGTTCACTCCACTCCACACGATGGGCGACACGCAAGAGATCTACCGGCGCTTTGCAACGACTCCGTTGCGGCTGCGATCGAAGCGAGTCTTACGCCAACCACCATCTTCGTGCGACGAGTCTCCACAGCGTGGCAGCGACGTGCCAACGGAGAAGGAGGTAGAGGTGGAGCAATTGAAAGAGCGGATCCAAGTCGAGTGCCGCGTCGATGACGGCCCGCTGTATGAGGACGCGCGCATGACCACACCGCCCATGCGTCGCAAAAGCAACCGTGGGTCTCCAAAGAGAGTCAGCACAAGAGGAACGCGCAGTTCAACTGCTGCGTCTGTACAAGTCGTGGAGAAGCAGCAACCATCACAACCACCCGTAGAGCTCACAGTACAGAGCGGAGCCAAGGCATTGAAGCAGAAGCGCGTCACTCGAGCGGTGCCGCTTGTCAACAAGAACACTGGCGGTATTTGCATTGATACACCGACGAAAGAGTACGCGCCCCCGAAACGCAGCCGCAAAGCAGTGACGCGCCAGCCAACAAATCAAGATCCGGCGCAGTCGTCATTACCGCTATCACCACCACCACGAGTAGTGGCGCATGTGAATTTGCTGGACAAGGAAAACATGGACTTGGCGCCGCTTTCGCGGAATATGATGGACGATTTCGCCGATGCCGATGATATCGTCGCCGAGACACCAGAGGAAGTGGCCAAGCCGCGACGGAAGCAACCAGTCGCAACAGCACCGCCACCAACAGCAAGACGTGGGAAGCGAGTTCCTTCCGCAGCAGTACAGCAGCTTACACTGGAGCCAGTGCGGCGCAGTCGTCGCTTGCGTGGGAAACCGGAAGAACCCACGGAGCAAGAGGAAGCCATGGAGCAACAGCACGCGCTCGCGGCAGTAGCCATGTACGAAGCCACGCAACAGAACGCACAGACAGCTGTCGCGCCAGCGGTGGTGGCTCTTGCACCTCCTCCTCCTCCACAAGTTGTGGCGGTTGTCGCACAACAGCCGCTGGGAAATGTCGAAGAGAACTTTTGCGAGCCGCTCTTGGCCACCAAGACGACCTCAGGGGCACTTTTTGCGTTATGGTTTGGAGCGATTGGGATCGAATTTGGGTCGCCTCACGCTGACGTTAACGTTGACGAGTTACTCGAGGTGATGCGGTGTCTGTTTGCTGTTTGCATGGGCATTTGCCAATGCGAATCCGTCGCAAGAGCACATGATGAACCACCCACAGACGACGAAGCGGAGGAGCCCAGCACCACTGCGACTGGGTCAGCTGATGACGAGCCACAGCCCATGAGCACCCACAACAAAAAGAACGCCAAGAAGAAGAAAAAGAGCGTCCGGTTTCGGTATTTTGATTTGTCGTCGCTCAACCTGCGGTACATTGAAGACAAGTCTGCAGCTGAGCTCGTAGAGACTCTGCTGGACCACTACGTCGACGACGTCATCGCCTACACCGCCGCGCTTTGTGAGCCACACCACAGCGCTTCACGAGCTCAGCTGACCACACAGCTTGTTGGCATCCTTTGCGACACGGACAAACTTGCAATTCCGAGCAACGGAGATAATGCGATTGCCACCGCTTTTCGCGCGATGGACAGCGTGGACCATGCAGAGATTCGAGCGAGCCAAGCGCTCTTCGCCACGGAATTCAAGAAGCTGGCCACGCGAGAACCAGGCCGAGGGCGTACGAGTACCTCTCCAGCGACGGCGGCTTTCTTGGA
Organism: Pythium monospermum; assembly: GCA_023336165.1. Classification (NCBI taxonomy): domain Eukaryota; phylum Oomycota; class Peronosporomycetes; order Pythiales; family Pythiaceae; genus Pythium; species Pythium monospermum. Next base: position 14,936 of record JAADWJ010000543.1, read on the forward strand.
GGAAATGTTTTCGCCGTTGATCTCGTCACTCGCTCGATACTTGTTGAGGCTGCTGTTTCTTCCATTCAATCCCGCGGGGCTTCTCGATGACGGTGAGAAGCTCCGCATCGCGACATACGAACACCAAGATTTTGGCGCCGCGATCCACCGCGCATTCAAAGAAATCCATGGCTTCCGTCTGTTAATGGCGCCCATTCTCAAGGCAATCGCGGCCACAAAAAAGACAAACACTACTGACAAGGACAATGCCATCCACAAAGCGATCCGTGCGGTGGACGTGGACGACGTGGCCCACGTGGAGCAGTACATGCTGGCCTGTCGGTTTTTACGGCTCAGCTTCGGCAGATGTATCCTTCTCGACAGCGCCGACGACGAAGAAGCCATTTACTTGCGCGACCATCTTGAACAGCTTTGCGCAATGGCCAAGAGGTGCGTGGTTTGTGTGCAGACTGACAGATTGATGAAGATGAAGATGAGGACTGATTGCTGTATGTGTGAATCATCTATGTAGGCTGCAAATGGAAGATGAAGCCCATTTGTTTCCGCTCGCGTCGTTCGAAGCGTTTGTGGCTGAGCAAGAGCGCCACGAGGCAGCGCTTACAGTGTTGGAGAAGGCATTGGCCTCGGTGGCCATGCCACACTACGCGGCCGAAGCGCCGTGTGTGGAATGCAACGAGATCGTCACAAGGCTCCAGCAGCCAGAAGCCATCACGTGCAGCAGCTGCAGCGGGCGGTTCCACTTGCATTGTCTCCACTTGCCTGCGAGTTTTGCGCAATACACCGGTTCGTTCACATGTCCATACTGCTACATTGGCCGACCCAGATAGAAATACATAAAAGTACGATGTGAAGTACGAAGAACTACAGTAGAAACACACACAAAATTATATCCATTCTCATATAATTTTTTCCTGGGCAACAAAAATGGGCGATCTCTTCCACACCAACGTGAGCAACTAACTACACGACCACCTTGGTGAGCAGCTCAACTTGCTTCTTGGTGCGTGGGCGTGGGCCGGGCTTGCGCTTGACGTTGGGGTCTTGCACGTACAGCTCTTCAAGAGGAATCGTGAGCGTTTCGTCGACTGCAAGCGTCGCGGACTCGAGTGGCCACGGCGTGAAGCCCACTTCGTAGCACGTCTTGTAGTGCTCCACCGAGTACACGTTGCCGTGGTAGAGCGAGTCAATGCGTCGGCGGTTGAGCTCGGCCGCGTGGATGCCGTGGACACAAGGGAACAGGCGATCTTGCCAGTCCAAGCACGTGCATTCCCAGTCCAAAAGGTTGACATGGCGCCAGGTGTCATGCCCCATGGAGCTGAGGTGCGCCAGCGAA
>JAADWJ010000544.1:0-16260 GCA_023336165.1 Pythium monospermum
AAAAAAACTGAAAAAAGCATGGACGTGACGATTGGCGGTCGCCAATATGAGCTCTCCGAGACGCTCCACAGCGACGAGCTGGCGCCAATTTTCGAAGATGCGTGGACCGCATCCCGCGTATGGCACGCTAGCTGCTTCTTATCGGAGCAACTCGTTTCGTTTGCGTCCAAATCGGCTGAGTCGTCTCACGAGTTCTTGGATTTGCGCGGCGGCCGTTCCGTGATCGAATTGGGCAGTGGATGTGGGCTTGTCGGGCTGGTCGCGGCTGCTCTTGGTGGTCACGTGCTTCTCACAGACCAAAAGCAAGCGATCGAGCTTCTGCAGCGCAATATCGATCAAAATATGCACACTGCCGCAGAGAAACAACGCGTGCAAGTCGCCGAGTACCAGTGGGGCGCGCCACCCGCCGAAGCGCATTTGCCACTTGCCACCTACGATTACATCGTGATTTCAGACTGTACGTTTTTGCAAAACAAAATGCACCATCAACGCGCTCTTCGTTATTTACGTAGGCTCCTTTTAATGGTGTTTTATGACCTCGTTTTTCTTTTACCCACTAGGTATAAATCCGATCTATGGTGTCGACTCGTGGCGCAATCTTGCGCGCAGTATTGAGATGCTCAGCAGCGCAACGACGGTCACGTATTTGGCGCATGAAGCAAGAGGAGACGACGAAGCGATGGCGGATTTTCAAGCCTTCAGCGCGCAGTTTTTGAGTGTTGAAACGATCGTCCATGATCCCAGCAAGAGACTCAGTTTGTTTAAAATTAGAAAACAACACACAGCCTGATTTTTTTTTTTTTTGAGCAGCCCTTGGTCACCATCCTTCACCTTGAGTGGTCTAGCTTGGCGTAACGTTATGACAAAGATGACTTCAACCTGTGCTGGAGTTGGGATCTTCTGGGGAGAGAGTGGCGGATCCCAAGCAGTACTACCAGCGGTATGCCTTCCACCCGTACTCACTGCTACGACAACCTCTTTACTATCCTCCCGACCAAACACAAGACAGACACGGGAGCGAAAACCAACGTATTCACGGCACTGTGTCTCGCTGCCTGACCTGCGCACGGCTGCGGAAACGCAGCTTGTGCTTCCCAGGGAGCTGACAGCGGCGGCGGATCCATCTTGCTCCCACGCGTCCACTGTGTCACTACTGACGGTCTTGCAAACGCTCTGGCGAAGCATCGCAAAGGACACGAGTGTCTTTGAGGACAAGATCGCACAGGGCAAGCGACCCGCTGCCGCTGGGTCGTCGTCGTACTATTACAACCGAGGGGTCTTTGACGAAGACAGTTCCTACTTCTTGCACGAACGGGAGACAGAGTACCACAAGGAAATGGTTCATCGACAAGTGCGTCGTTGCCTCCATCTCTCGTGTACTGTACAATAGATTGGTAGTTTGACTTGTTTTCCTGGATACCATTGAAATAGACCCAGTTGATGCGGGAGTTACATTGCGCGACGGAGAACCAGCAACACTATGCATTTGATCGCACGGCACAGCCACGGCGGCAGCATGGTGGTAGTAGAAAGACCACCACCACCACAACGAGTCGTGGGAAGGGGGCATCAATGCAGCGGGACGAGACGACGAAAACAAAGCGTGACGATCAACTGATCAGCCGCCACGACCATAAAATCCAGCATTTGCTCCATGTGCTTCAAGCGGAAATCGCAAACGAAACCAAGCGCGAGATTCGTACGGTTTTGTTTTTGCACCACTTCCACACACCGTATCTTCCTCGTGGTTGATGAAATATTCGGGTCATCATCGTCTGTCTATCTCAGGATCGTTGGCGTACTGGAGTAGTAGTAGAAGTCCACAAAAACGGGTTCTTTCTCGGCAAAGCAAACGAAACGTGGCAACGATTGTCAAAGAGCGATACGAAGCCGCCGACTGGATCATGCGGATACTGGAGGTTTGTTTTTGGGTACTTTGTGCGGCTCGTACAGCAAAAACAAAGAAGCACATCGCCTGGAAGCTTACGTGGGTTGATGTTTCTTGTCAGGAATATCACATTGTGATTGGCGTGGAGGCCGCCGCGTATCTTGAAAGCACGATCAAAGAAGGCAATGCACTCGCCAACGGCTAACCATGGAGTCGATCGTCTTTTCCAAATTTAATTCGTTTTTAGTGGACATTTTTTGCCTGCGTTTTTCATCGATCCTTCCATGGCCACAAGCTCCAGACACAGCTGCAAAAACAACGGGGGAAATTATAACAAAATTAGAAACATGAAGCCCACTGCCCACCCCTTTCCGTCCTCTCTGTACCTCTTTCAGTCTATTGGCCTTCGCTGTGCCGATCGGACGAGTGGCCACTGCTGCGGTGGACCCATCCATTGATTTCTTGGCGAGCTATTGATCGAAACGCGTCAGCAGTGGATACATTTCACAAACCCAAGAGCTCCACTTCCACTGGCACAAAAGCTTACCGGTCGGACCTCACGATTCGCTCTTGGTGCAGAACACGTTGTGGACGCGCGCTTTGGTTTCAAAATGCTACCAGCAGTCGATGAACTGGAACTGAACGACGACGACGCGGCTGACCGCATCCTCAATGGCGGCTTTTGCTTTTGTTGACTGGGTCGCTTGCCGCCTGAACTGGAAGTCGGATTATCGTTTGGTGGTGGGAAAAGAGCGCTTTGTTCCTCGGCTTGTAATGCATTTCGATCGAGTCGCCGTTCCAATTGCCGAATTTGTTCTTCTAATTCGCCTTCCCTTGCTGTTTGATGTGTTGGCGGATGGACCCGCAGTGTCGCCAACATGGACGATAGTTGCTATGCAAGTACGAATGCCAAGTAACGTTAGACAGGTATTTTTCTTCGTTGTCCCTTTTTTGTGGGAGCATGGAATCTCTCGCACCTCTTCGACACTGCGTGATACGGCATCCGTGAGTCGCGCTACGTCACTCTCTCGCACACCGATAGCCGCACTGGTATCTCCTTGCGTGTGAAACGCGCTTGTTGCCGTCGGATTTGTCGGGACTGTGACGTGAAGAGTCTGCCTCTGTTGAATTGGACATACGATGGTGACTTTTTGAGTGCATTCATTCTTCCTGTCCTTTCAAACGTTTTGAGAACCCACCATACCTCCAGCTTTCTCATCATATCTTCCATTTCGTCGAGCCGCTTTTCTAAACTGCATTTATTCATCATCAAGATATTAAGATTTAGTGATTTCGTAAAAACACACACACACATAAAAAGTGAACAACTTTCGATCGATCGGTCTCACCTTGTCTTCATTTCCATAAATTGTGCAATGTACATTTTCGATTCCGATTGAACCGATAGCACCTGCGTATATAGGATATCAGTCAGTCAGTCGATAGGGATGGGGAAGTTGCAAATGTATCTACTGGGTTTCTCGATCTGTTGACGTACAGCATTTTCAGCGACAGCATCGGCATCATGCCGTAGTTTGATCTCCACATCTCCAAGTGCCACGAGTACCTTGGTTCGCTTTGCATGGCATGACACAATACGGGGAAATTGTCAGATTTGTACGGTTAAAAACACGGCGATTCCAGTTGAAATGTGTCCTTCATTGTACCATTTCATCCGCCTTGCTAAGCGATTCGTGAGCCATGCGAGCGAATTGTTGCTCGGCAGCGTCCAGTCGGCCCACGAGTCGATCGCATTGCGCTTCGGTGCGTTGCTCCGCTTCTCGTGTGCACGATTGCACCACGCGCAGCGCGTCTTTGAGCCTGTGTTGATTGGCCTGCAGCTCCTCCATCGCTTCTGCCATGGAACGCGGCGTGTCTTCTCCACGCGCTGCGTCTTTTGTCGCTGTCGCGCCAGTAAACATTTTGTCGTCCAGTTCTGCCTGTAAACCAACCACGGTCGCGCTCAACAAATGCTGTGCGTCGAGGCATTTCCTCAAGATCTCCTTCATCTCATGGGTCGCGGTCACGGCGTCTTGCTCCATGCGGTCCACTCGATCTCGAAGCCGTCTCATTTGGCCGTCCTCTGTCCTTGTCATGCGTGTGAACTCGGCCTTGGCGTTGAGTTCCATCTCGGAGGCAAAGGCGTGGAGGCTTTCTTGCTGGACACACACACCACAGACAACCAATTGAGAAGAACGACATCAGCGTGTCGCATAGCGTGTGTGCGTGTGCGTGTGTGACTCTTGCCACGTACCAATTGCTCGTGCTTCTGCTCCATCGCCACATACTTTTCAGATAGTGACGTGCGGATTCGTTCCAGATCCTGCCACGAAAATGCAACACAATAGATTAAACTCGCGCGTCCACCACTGTAACACGCGACAAGCCCCACACACGCACCTCGTCCAGTCTGGCGGCCAATACTTTGTGCAAGATATCGGTTTGCTGCTCGGTGCCTAATTGCGTTTGCTGTAAATTCTCAAGCCGTGTCTCGGCGGCAAAGGAAAGTGTCTTGAGTTCTTGCACGTCGCTTTCCATGGTCCGTTTGACGTCGTCCAACTCGCGCTGCAGCTGATCGTTGAGGGCCTCCACGAATGTATCCGATCGACGAAGAAGTTCTTCACCCTGTGTGATGCGGGTCTCATGCGCGGCAAGTTGCATCGAATATTTTTCCATCCACGAGTCCATTTTACTTGCAAACGCGACCAATTCGGACCGTGACTGTTCGCTTGTTTGCTCCATGTACTCTTGATTCAATCGAAACACTTTCGAAAGCGAGCTCGCCTTTTGGTCGTTGGCCAGTTGCGCGGCTTCCAACTCCCCGAGCCGTTTTTCAAATGTTTGCGAGTTGAGACACGCGGCAGACACGCGTTCCAGTTGCACTTCCAGGAACGAAATGTACGCGGTTCGGTCAGTGAGAAGCTGCTTCGCGTTGCGGTCTCCTCCGTGCTTGAGCATCGCATTGCTTCTCATATAATCGTCGTAATAGGACCCACTGGTGCCTTTCGCCGCCATTTTCTCATCCAAAAAGGGGAAATCAACGAAGAAGTGCCGATGACCATCACTCTGTCCGAAGGGAAACGATCTTGAAGCGGTGCGAACCTAATCAAAAGCAAGGCGCACTTAGCATTCTTGCCTGAAACCGTTTCCCCGACCATTTTTGCCACGCCGTTTCATTTTCATCGCGGCCGCTCGCATTGGCCGTTGACAACTTGATATTACGTGTGTTTGTGTTGTGTGTGTGTGTCTCTGCATATGCATGCGCACGTACCGACGTGATCAAGAGAGGTAGCCACACAGTTAGTCGTCGTCGTTCGCCAGGGCCTTGCCATGAGCAATTCGCATCGCGTGTCGCCCGAGGTCTTGGTCAAGCATGACAACCAACCAAAGCTGCCGGCGTTGACACCAAAATCGCCAGCGCAGCTCAAGTCGGCGCCAAGCATCGCCAAGGACCTCGCCAACCATAAGCACGGCCTCAAGGGCCACCGCAAACATGAAGCGCCCGCCGATGTGTTTGAAAAATACAGCCCGTTCCGCAAGAAAATGGGGCTCCTTCTGGACTCGAGATGGTTCACGGTGCTCATGCTTTTTGTGACCGTGTATGCGCTTTTTGGCGATGATATCCGCTTGAGTGTGACCAAGAAAAGCGCGGATAACGGGTTTTACTCGATGGCGATGATTTGCTTAGTGCTTTTCACGGCCGAGTTTTTCGCGTCCTGCTATTCCAAACCTGGGTACCTTTTCAGTTTTTACTTTGTGTTGGATCTCATCGCGACTTTCTCGGTGCTGCCGGATATTGGCTGGATCTGGTCGGCGATCATTGGGACAGGTGCCAACCAAAGTTCATCGGCGATCAAGGCCAGTAAGGCCACAAAGGCGGGTAGTAAAGCCGGTCGAATCGTGCGTGTCGTACGTGCCGTGCGGCTTTTCCGTGTGGTCAAGATCCTCAAATGGAAACACAAAGATGACGATGGCACGCAAGCGGTCGTGCAGGAAAGCAAAGTCGGCAGCAAGATGGGCGAAGTCACCGTGCAGCGGGTCGTGATCTTGGTATTGTTTTTGATCATGCTGCTGCCGGTTTTTGACGGTGGGTACACACAAGTCGAGTACCGGTACCAAGAAGCCGGTTTGCGCACGATCCATATCTTGCTGAGCTCGGGACTTGGGGATTCCAGTTCCATCGAATTCCAAAGGCTCTTTCAAGGGTACGTGCGCGATGCCGGGTTGCTGGTGTACATCCAACTCGCGACAGTGACCCAAAGTGACTTGGTGGCCAAGTTGAGCACCATGCGCTTCCAGCCAACCGATTCTCCAGGCGCCGAGTACTCGCTGACGGCCAACCCGGACACTGGCTGGAGCGCCGCCGATGTTCGGCCGGATTATTTGACCGTCACTAATACCTTCCGCGATACCGAAGTCAACATTGTCAAGAGCTACGGCTGCTACAACACGTCGTTCATCGTGACCGACGTGGCCGACGCGACTAGTTCGTGTATCTCGCTTGCGATTTTTGATATCTCCGACACGTCCAAGTCCAGCGCCGCGTACAATATCATCAAGACTTGCTTCATCATCGCCGTGCTGGTGAGCGCGTCGACGGCGTTCATTCGCACGACCCGCAAGCTCGTGCTCGAGCCCATCGAGCGCATGATGCTTATCGTGCAGCGGCTCGCTGAGAATCCTCTTGCGAGTGTGCAGGGCTCTGCGAATGAAGCCGAGATCCGCAAAAACGCCAAGGAGCAGGGCTTTGAGACGGCGCTGCTGGAGCTCACGCTTTCCAAGGTCGGCACGCTCATGCAAGTCGGATTTGGTGCTGCGGGAGCCGATATCATTGGCAAAAACATGGGCTCGGGCGATTTGGATCCCATGTTACCAGGCAAAAAAATCACGGCGATCTATGGGTTTTGTGATATCCGCCAGTTCACGGATACCACCGAGTGTCTCCAAGAAGAAGTCATGGTGTACGTCAACAAACTGGGCCATATCATGCACTCGGGCACCCACCATTACTATGGCATGGCGAATAAAAACGTTGGCGACGCTTTTTTACTGTCGTGGAAACTCTGCGATGGTGAGTTACCTTGCTTTGCTCGGTTCACGGACTGCCCGACAGAAGAAGACCGACTTCAAGTGGAACAAGCCGTGCGCTGTCCGCCCAATCAAGGCGCCGGCAAAAAGCCCCGGCGGATCACGCCCACTGAGATGGCTGATAGCGCGGTCACCGCGTTCATCAAGTGCTTGATCGACCTGGACAATGCCAACACCGACGGCCCGCTGACCGAGTACCTCAAGAACCCAAACGTCGTGCGTCGCTTTGGGCCCGGGTTCCGCATCAAGATGGGCTTTGGCATGCACGTCGGCTGGGCCGTGGAAGGCGCCATCGGGTCTCGGTTCAAAATCGACGCGACGTACATTTCCCCGCATGTCGAGATGGCTGATCGCCTGGAAGCCGGCTCCAAGATCTTCGGAACGCCCATCAATATTTCCCATTGGCTGGCGGCTTTGCTTTCTCCTGGTGCGCGTAAATTCTTACGCAAAATGGACCGAATCAGCATCCGTGGCGTGGACACTCCGCTCACAGTGTACACTTTTGATGTGACCGTCATGAAAAAAGGCTTTGGCACACCCAAGATTGACCCATCCACTGGGATCCAGCAGCCTGTGGATTTTGAAAACGATCCAGAGTACATGGAGATCCGGGAAGGTCTCGAGCCAGCATTCCTCGAGTCTGCGACTAGTGGAGTGGAGGCGTACATCGCAGGTGACTGGCCCAAGGCTCGCCATTATCTCACCCACGCGCAGCAGATCCGCCCCAACGATGGGCCATGTAAGTACCTCATGAGCGCGCTCAAGGAAAATAACTTTGAAGCTCCTCCGGACTGGAAAGGGTATCGATACGTAGGTGGGTATTAGCTTGTAGGTAGGACACATTACACTGTATAGCACGCTTTTTTTTCATTTGATATACATAAGATTTCTTTTTCCCCTTTTCTTTTCTTCTTGATATTTTTTTTTTTGTTCTGTGCTTCATCTTTTTTTCTTCATTTTTTTTTTCTTTTTTTCTTTTTTTCTTTTTCTTTCTGTTCTGTCATTCTTCGAGTATACAATTCGCCAAATCTCAATAAAATCCCAATACGAAACGTGTATATATTTGTTTTATGCATTACGCGAAAATGCCAAATAACGGAATGTGCCCGCGAACACGCGGCCAACTACTTTTGTTTCTTTCACTATCATACATGACACCCCATCGGCCTACATGTACACCTCTCTGCACCTGCCTGCTTTGGCCTTCTTGAGCTGTTTCCCCCATCTTTTTTCTTTGCAGTTTTTTTTTTTCTTGTTTGTAGTTCAAGTAGTTTGTTTTTTTTGTTTTGGTTTTTTGGGTGCCTGGTTGGGTGGTGGCTGCCACCTTTCATTTTATTTCTTGGTCTTGTTTTCTTCTCCGCTCGTCGTCGCTACTTACCCATGGTGGCGGTTCAACTCTCGCCGCCCACGGCTCGCAGCGGCTTTCGCTGCAAAATGGTCCGCCGAGTCAAAGACAAACCGTTTCTTTTCAGCAAGGTGGCGATGGATCACGACGCTTCTCGCAGCGAGACGGCCTTCCGAAGAGACAGATGAAGCAGCCGCGGCGTCACCACGGGACTGCGACTGCAGTGGATTGCTGCCACCGCCACCACCACCAAACATTGTCGCTGGCACGGACGACCGCGTGGCCGCGACCACACTGGGATGGGTCGCCCATCGACTCGGTGCCGCGCCTTCCGATAGCTTGATGTGCTTGGCCTGCGGGTTCATCGATGGGCTGCCCAGACTTCCATACTTGTCCGACGACGCCAGCAGCGTCGCGTTCAAAGGAGAAGGTCCAATAGCGGCGCCGCTGCGGCTGGAACTTGGCATTGCATCGGGGCCGCTTTGCTGGGCTTGCTCCATCTGGTAGTCGGCGGAATCGAAACGCTTGCGCTCCTTCAGGTTCTTTCGCAACAAGATGTTGGTGGCACACAGTTTGCCGTATTTCGAGACACCAGTGGCCGCCGCCGCCACAGCCGCAGCCGCAAGAGGCGTTTGCCCAATCGGGGCAGGAGGAGGAGCTACGATCGACGCACCGCTACCACCGATGTACAGAACTGCCGGTGGTCCAACTCTTCCTCCACCTCCTGCTCCTGTTGTTGCTGTGGATGCTTGTCGCGCCATGAAAGCCTCTTGTTGCTGACGTAGTATAGCCGTTCGACTCAGCGGCTGCGAAGACGAGGAGAACGCTGCTGCTTTTTTGCTTTGCTGGTGAGTGGACGAAATTCGGTTGTCATCGGCGGAATCGAAAAACTTTTTCTCGGCGAGTCGCCGTTGAATGAGTTCATTTGAGCCAGAGAGTCCAGCGTACTTGCTTTCATCTGGCACATTCCGTGTGGTGGCCGCGCTCGTACTGCTAGTATTCGAGCCACGAAGGGATGGACTCATTTGTGGGTGTGGGTACAAGTGGGCGTTGCGCATCATTGCGACGCGCGCGGCCGACGGAGAGCTCACCGCGCCTCCTCCTGCTCGTGGTGCTGGTGCAGTTGACGTTGCCATGTCGTTGCCTCCATTCAGGCTGAACGGCGATGGCGAGCGGCTGATCTGGACGGGGATCGCGTCGATTGGCGCAGTGTCCAGCGACGCGTCGGTCGTGACCCCATTTTGCGCGAGCTGCCAGTCGGCCGAATCAAAATGGCGCTTCTCGTGGAGTCTACGTTGGATCATAATATTCCGCGCAGACAGCGCACCGTTCGCTGACATGGTGCTGGTGCTGGTGTTGGTGTTGGTGTTGGTGCTACCGCCGCCGCCTCCCAGTCCGCCATAGCGAGACGATGCGGCCGGTTGTTGCTGCTGTTGTTGTTGTTGCTGTGGAAGAGTGTCATCATCATCCCCATCACCACTGTCGTTGTCGTCTTCATCTTTCATTTCGTAATCATCACCGTTGCCGTTATCTTGGAACGCGCCCAAAAACACCGACGCACCAAGGCGAGCGTGGCTCGGTGACAACCGCGGCGACGCTAAATAACCAGCTGTGTGATTCCCACCGCCTCCACCAGCAGTTGCCGATGGCGGTGGCGAGGACGCTGGATTTGGATCAGCAGGCGCATGGTGCATTACGTCCATCATTTTCCGCATGGCGTGGTCGGCCGAGTCAAAGCGCTTGCGCTCCGACAGTTTCCGCCGGATCACAATATTGCGTGCCGAGATTGCGCCTTCGTCAGACTTCATCTTCATAAAGTTGGTGTTGGTGTTGGTATTGTTGTTGTTGGTATTGATCGCCGTGTTGCTTGGGCTGGCGGTCATTGGCGGGGGTGGCGTGGATGTTGGTGTGTACATGGCGCGGCTGTTCGACGACCGCGTGGTGGTGTGGAGATCCATGCCGTCCCACTGGGATCGTGGCTTGCCACTACCATTTTTGCCGCTTAGCGCGGGCGAACGAGACACAAACTTTGGCTTTTGCTGCTGCTCGTCCATGCTTGTTTCTTTTTCTACTTTGTTGTTGGTACGTTGGTGTTTTGTTTTGTTTTTGCTTGTTGCGTTGGAGTGTTGAGCCGTTCGCGTTGGTTGTTTTTCAAACTGTTCTCCTCTCTGCGATGACTGCTCCCCCCTCCCTACAAAAGAGTGCGGTTTTTTGTTGTCGTTGTTGGTGTAATTGGCACTGTCCACACTGCTCGGGTTTTTCCCTTATATTTTGTGTGTCTTCTCGCTCTGCTCTCCTCCTCACTTGTGGTTGGAACAAGTGATGAGATCGCGTGGCTCCTCTTTTCCACGTCACTGCGGCGTCGGCAATCTCCAGTGTCCAGAGCAATTCTTGTTGATACGGCTCCTCTTTGCTGCTCCGTTTGCTCCGCCGATGATCCGTTCCCGTCCGCTCCACAACGCAGCCGCCCAGTCGCGCGATGGCCACCGACCCACGACGCGAATCGCAGTTATATTTTTCCGGTCTGGTTTGCGAATTTGTGAAAGGTTGTTTTTATCGTCCATAATTTCCCGCAGCTACCGCGTTTCTATATGGCATCTGCATTCACGGGGCATAACAATTGAAATGCTCAGTAGCTATGTCTCCTTATTGTGATGTGCTAGCAATACCATGCAAAATGCATTGGTATTCAATATTAGAGGTAGTGTTTACGAAGGGAAATGCTGGATGGTGCAGTTATTTTTCCTTCTATTTTTTGGGGGGTTTGTGGGTATTGTTCTTTCTTTTCAAGGTTGGAAAAATACAGTTCCGTACCGTATAAGCGGACACTATTTTTGTTTTGCTTCGCCCCCACAATTCCTCATCGGGATCAGATCAAAATGAAATTTCGTCAGTATGGATCATAAAAATGTGTCCAAAATTGGCTCGCATTTTCGCACCAGCACGGTAATTTTTATTTTGATAACTTACGGGCGATATTTTGTTGAAGCTCTGAAACGGTTGAATTCTTAACGAACTTGACAACAAAGGTTATCCGTTTTTACAGGATCAACGGTACGACTGTTCCTGTTCGTCTCATGATTGGCTGAAAAGTGACGAGGTCATGATCACCAGCGGATAAAAAAAAGCAAAGTTGCTCCAACACCATCACACGAGGGTCGAAAAGACGTGCACGATGATCAGCAGCGAGTCCAGTGACGAGGAGTTTGAGACGCTCCACCAGCAGCAAGTCGCACCGACACGCAAGAAGCGCCGCGTAGAAGCCGCTGCTGTTGCCGCGAAACCAGTGAAGCAGCAGCAGCAAGTTGCAGCAAAGCCACAAGAGCCCGTGGAGACCGCCGACTTGAACGCCAATGGCGATGCTGTTGAGGCGGTGGCGGGCGCTGTCGCTGTCGCCGTTCCAGGCGCAGGCGAAGTGACCTCTGATATGTCTCGAGAAGAGAAAAAAGAGATTCGCAAGAAGCGGCGTCTTGATACGCGTGCGCAACTCGCCAAGGAACTGGAGGAAAAAACGCGACGAGATGCCGACCAAGAGCGGCAGCTCAAAGGAAGAGCGTACACGCTGAGCATCGCGGTGCCTGGATCCATCTTAGAGAATGCGCAAACAAAAGAACTCAAGTCGTACCTCGCGGGCCAAATCGCACGCGCCGCCGCGATTTACCAAGTCGATGAGATTGTCATTTTCGATGACCAATTGGGCACGACCAAAGGTGATGGCCAAAAAAAGCAATCGAATGACCCACATGTGTTTATGATGCGCATCCTCCAGTACTTGGAGACCCCACAGTATTTGAGACGCGCGCTTTTCCCAATGCACAGCGACTTGAGCTGTGCCGGGTTGCTCAACCCATTGGATCTTCCGCACCATTTACGGTACGAAGAGTGGAGTGTGTACAGGGAAGGCATCGTCGTGGACCGCCCGTTGAAGGAGAAAGAAGGATCCCACGTGAACGTTGGCTTACAGCGCGAAGTCGCTGTGGATAAACGCATCCAGCCTGGCATCCGCGTCACGGTCAAGATCGATGAGACCACGAAAGACCACAAAAAAAAAAGTACGTTGCGTCCTACCAAAAAAAAAAAATATTTAGCTGGGGGGTCCTAACATGTAAATTTCTTTTGTGTGTGCGTACAGTGATCGGCAAGCTGGTGTCTTCTGCCGAGCCACGGGAACAGCTTGGAGTGTACTGGGGGTACACGGCGCGGTACGCCTCGTCCTTGAATAATGTCTTCCTCGAGTGTCCGTTCAAAGGCGGGTACGATTTGAAGATCGGCACGGCCCACAAGGCCACGCGACGCGTCACCGACGATGGCTTTACACTGCCAAAGCACCGCCATGCGTTGATCGTCTTTGGCGGCCTCGCGGGCATCGAAGAGTGTGTCAACGCCGACGAAACCATCCACGTGAGCAGCGACGACGCCAAGTCGCTCTTCCATGAGTGGGTGCAAACGTGCCCCACCGAAGGATCCCGGTCCATTCGAGCGGAAGAGGCCGTGCTGATCTCGCTCGCGACACTCAGCAAGCCGCTCACGGATAGCAACAAATAGATAAAGTGACTTACTATGACGAAGGTACTTCTGTACTTTAGTATTCAATCGTATTCATACCCTTAGACTTGGAAATTTTACTCCTATGTTTTGTTTACTACCAATAAAACACTGCGTTTGCTAATGCAATACACCCTTGTGGAACGGTTTCAGTTTGTTTGCCTCTTGGTCGCTGGACATTTCTTATAACAGTGAAACTATGGGACAACAAAAAGAAAACAAGTCAGATTGGTCCCAAAAAAGAAAAAGAAAAAAAAAGCCCCATCCATACCTTGCGTGTGCACATCATCGTGCGGTTTTTGCCACAGCAGCAAAGCTCTTTACACACGGGACAGCCCTCGGCAAAGACCACATCGCCATGTTCTTCGACCATTTTTTCTGCACATTTTTGGCAGAAAATGTGCGGACACTTGGCACATCGTACATTTTTTTTGCGCAAATTGCCACACCGGTGGCAAGATGCCCTGTGGCGCACATGGGCGTCATGCATGGCGGCTGCGATACTGTTGCTCACGTCCAGCAACGGGTGGCTGCCTCCTCCTCCTCCTCCTCCTCCTCCGCCTCCTAGTAGCCCAAGATGCATGGCCGAAGCGGTGACGTCATGAGGCGACCCGATGGGATCCATGTACCGACCAAATGGCTGCTGATGTTGCTGGGTGGCCCCGTAGGCGCTCGGGTGGAGGCTCCCGGTTGCGAACTGGTTGCTGTCGGACAAATGGGAGTGGTGCTGGTAGTACTGCGAGTTTTGCTGGCCCAGGCCGCCCTCGGAGACAACGGGCAGCGGATCCAGACCAAGCCCCAAGCCGAGCCCAAGTCCAAGGCCGAGCCCGAGACCTCCACCACGTCCAGAAGAAGCAGCCGTTCCCATGGCACCACCAGTGCGGTGGTGTTGAAGATGGTGATGGTGGTGGCTCGCTGGATTCATATTCGTAGGATTGTTGTGGTACGGCGAGTAGTCCCCCCACGTCGCAGCGCTCGGCTCATGGTGGTACGAGCCTGAAGTCGACGACACCGACGCGGACGCGGAGGAGAACGCGCTCGAGACTCCAGAGGAGGAAGAAGAAGAAGCCGCGTGGTTGTTCCACAAGTCGTCGTCGTTTGTCGCACTCGAGTACAAGTAGCTTGTCTCATTCGGACTCAGCGTGGGGTGCAAGATCCCCGTGGCCATTTTCGTATTGCTACTGCTGCTCACCACCGGTAGAGGCAGCGCCACCAGCGCCTGCTCCAGCTGGTCCAACAGACTTGCCGCGTCATGGTGAGACGACGGCAGCCATGCGCCATTTGTATCCACGCGTGCCAAGGCGCGGCCTGTCGCTGCCCATTGCCGTAGCAAAGGCAGCGCGCGTCGCAAGGCATCCATTTCCACGTGCGTGACCACACGAAGCGCAAGAGCGTCCGGATGGGACAGTTCATTGATGTAATGGCACACGAGCGACCACAACTGCGCATTGAATGGCGGAGATGGCGCCACTGCAGGAGACGGCGGCTGTGTGGCCCACGTATGCGAGAAAGACGTGTCCTGCCACTGGGGATGGCTGCTTCCTTCTTCAACCTGGAGCGAGACTTGCACTTGCGTGGGCAACGCCAGTGTATTTGCGAAAAAACCGGTGAAAAAGCAGCCTCCTTGGTCGCTATAGATCGCATAGAGCCACCCACTTGGCACCACAAGCGTCGCGCCATTTTGCACAGTACACTTTGTGCACTTGGCCACTTGGTCCGCTAAAAACACCATAGCGGAAGCTCCATTTGGCTGGCTTTTCCATGCTCGGAACGCGTCCAAATTGGCGACGGATGGCTCAATCAAGAACACGTCGAGCTCGCCATTGGAGACGGCGACCCACAACGATTTGCACTCTGGCGCGACGCTGAAATCGAAAAAAGCACCCACGGAACACAGCGTACCGTACAGCTCAGCGTTGGGCTCTTGCTGATTGTGATTGTGGTTGTTGTGGAGTCGTGGAGACGAGTCGCTTGTGTTTGGTAACAAGTAGTGCCAGTCGATTTGCGAGACCGCCATGGGCGCCGCGACTTCTCTGCGGAACGCAGTCTCCAAGACACGGAATTGGGCGGTCAATATGTTAGAAGGCGCTGCTGCTGTAGTAGTAGTAGAAGAAGAAGACACGTGCGAGAGCCGCGAGGTCCATGTTGCAGACGTCCACGCGAACGATTCTTGGGACGCGACGTCCACGCCTAGTACCGTGGAGGCCGTGTTGGCCAACAATGCGCTGATATCTTGAAGCCCAATGACAGGAAGAGGCCGGGATAACCCGGCGATGGCCCAGTTGGAGTCGCTGATGACCAGTGGCTCGGTGAACGTGTGGCATTTGAAGTAGGACGTATCAAATTGAGTTGACGAGAGGAACCGCACGCCCGAGCGAGCAAACATGGCGCTGCACAGCGCACGACGGAACGGTTCGGTGTCTTTCCTGTAGCTTGCAAAGCCGTACGCTGCGGAGAAGGAGGGCGCCGAGGAGGATGCGGAGGAGGAAGAGGAGGGCGGCGGCACCTGTGGGTTGTTCTTCTGGTGGTATTGAGTGCTGTAGCTGCTGTTGTTGCTGGTCGCATGGTCGAGTCGCTGGCGCTGGAGCGGCAGTGGCGCGTAGGATAGATCGTCTTCGTCCATTGGCGCTGAATCTGATAACACAAAAAAACAAAAACAAAATGCCAACAGAACATTTTTTTTTTTTGGTGAGGAATAAGTGTTCTGTGTGGGGGAGGGGAGAATGCTCTTGGGTGGAGCAAGTATGCGAAGAACACATTTTAGCCATCGTCGGGAACAGTACTGTACCTTGGTATTTGAATGTGGTATGGCCTTCTTTGGTGCAGTTCGGACATGCATACTTGACGATCTCCATGGCGTCGACCTCGTTGACATGGACGCAGCGGCCGTGATACCAGTTG
This sequence comes from Pythium monospermum, assembly GCA_023336165.1. Taxonomy (NCBI): domain Eukaryota; phylum Oomycota; class Peronosporomycetes; order Pythiales; family Pythiaceae; genus Pythium; species Pythium monospermum. The sequence goes on from JAADWJ010000544.1 coordinate 15,768, forward strand.
GTGCAGTAATGACACTCGACTAAGAACTCATTGACCCGTGGATCGTGGGTCGCCGGGTGGCCGCAGACGCACATGCTGTACCGGTGCTGGATTGGATTGAGAGGCGAATGAGTGACGCAATTGACAGCACGATGGCGAGCAAGGACGCGAGGGGGATGAATAAGCACAGCAACTCGTCTCGTGTGGGAGCCGGTAGCCGTTTCGCAAGGTAAGCTGCCGGACGCGCGCAGACTCTCTCGCTGGACGGGCACTTCTTCAAGTGACTGACTGACTTACTGCTTCATCAAGTGCGACTCAACAATACCCATGACAGAATTGGGGGTGGACCCTTTTCGTTCGACTTTGGACTTGTGTGTGTTGTGCACGTGGATGCTGAAAGGGGGATGGGGGTTTGGCTGCAAAAGAGCGGACAAACCGACGGAGTGTTGGTCAACAAGGGCTGGCTGACCCACACTGTCACAGGTTCATAGTCATGCCAACAAGTCGCGGCCAC